>CAHIKZ030005532.1:4700000-4720000 GCA_903632075.3 Acanthosepion pharaonis
TTTTGATTATATATATCTCATCATTAAAAATAATATATTAGCCTTTAACTTTTGTGTGTTATTTATAATCAAAGTTTAAATTTTCTTTTGCAGTATGGGTCAAGTTTTTGTTAAAAGATCCAAGCCTGAAAAACTTTGCATGTCTAGCATTCATGATGAGAATCTAATAACTTTAATAATTAATATTAATTTAGCTTGTGAATGTTGTATCTGTATGAATATAAAAGATCAATAAAAAGTTGTCTGATTGGTTCATTTGGTGCTGTTCTGGGAAATCATATTATATTTATATATCATTTTTTATATTATATATAAAGAAAAATACAAAGTACCTTACATAGATTGCACAACTCTGAGTTTCATGCTGAAGCAATTATCAATTTTATTTTTATTTTATGTTGGGATTAACAAAGGTTTAAAAAAATCTGGTTATCGCGTGTTACTTTACGACTGGGGTAGAATATTATAGTTAAAATATTTAAGTGAATTGCGGCTTAATTTTGAATTTCAATTTAGACCCAGATTAACATTCAAGAAGGAAAATAAAATTGGAAATAAGAATTATAAATTCTAATTGAGGAAGACGCCAATATATTAAACGTTATAAACAAGAAACGTTAAAAAATCAAGAAGGGTAACTATTTTTTTTTTCATGAAAATCAATAAAGTAATTAATAATATTATTAATATTACTAAACTAACTAAACATTGTTTTATCTATAATAATAAAATATGCCGTGATAAAATAAATTAAAGTACTAATAAAAATAATACATATCAATGAAAATAAAATAAAATAAGTAAAATAAAAACGAGCCATATATATAGGATCATATAAATATGTAAAATATATAGAAATAGAACAAATAAAGATAATAAATAAATAATAATAAATGAATAAACACTTTTCTAATAGTAAGACTCAAAGTAAAAGACAAAAACTAAACAATAATAATAATAGTTATATATTAAAACGGTAATGACAAGATAAGAAAATAATAGATTAGCAAAAATGTTAAATACGTTACGATCTAATATTAAAAATAGTTGTATAGTAAAGCTAGCCAAAAGTAAAAAGTGAAAATATTAATAAAAATAATATTAATATTAGTATATGTAGTATATGCTGGACTATATAAATCTGGATTAACATGTTTGAGTAGAAATTTGGTTCTACTTGGGCAGATTCTCATTAAGTCATTTATTTAAGCGATTAGGATTTTTAATATTTTTCAGGATTATTAATTTTTCAGAAAGACATGTGTGGCATTTGCTGCTGTAGGACTTAGCTTTCGGTAAAAATTCCCAGGTGATAATTGGATTTTTATTCTCTCTTTTTAGCTTCCAGAAAAATTCAGATAGGGCAGTGATGTTACTATATTTGATATTGCCTAATGTCATTTGGTTGTGGTAGAAGCGTAATTTCCAATGGTTTTCCGTAGAGCCCACATAAAACATGAACTCGTCGTCATAATTGATTTCAGCTTTATAAACTAACGATTTAGACATATATTAACATTTAATGGACTGTGTTTATTTTTTTCTGCAATTGAAATTCTTAGTTGCGGGTATGCTGTCGTTTTGAAGGTTGTTGAATTGCTTGCTTAGAATGAAACAGCTGTGCATGCCATACAGTGGTCGATGTTTTTAGCACAACTTAATCTAACTTTGACGTTGTTTTTATTGAAGTGTAGGGGAATGATAGAAGTGCTTATGGATTAAATTCAACAAAATTTTTCGATATTTGACGTGTTTTTAAGGGTGGGTTGAACCATATAATATTGCCTTTGCGACGTTTTGTCTTGGTGGCGTTCTTAATGGTTTCTGCTAAGAATTAGTGGTTAATTTTATGCTTACTATGCTCTAGTGCTTCTACGTATCTGTCCTTATGTTTGTCAAAATGACCTTATTGCTAGAGTTGGTGGACAGTCTAAATTGGAGCGACTTATATAAATTATTCAGTATTCTAAGATGGTAGTTAGATTGTTTGTTAATGTATCTAATGTTGTATAAATAAAGCCCATTAGATAGGACAAATATTACACTCAGAAAAATTACTATTTTACCATTGTTGTTGGTGTCAATGCTTAGAACATGGTTTTTTAATAATTTATTTAGGTCTTTTCTTAGTGGATGTTAATACAAAATAAAAATAAAAATACCGGCATTTGATAATTGCTTCGGCATGAAATTCATAGATGTGCAATCAATGTAAGTTATTTTGTATATTCCTTAATATATATTGAATAGCTATGTTATTTAACGTTGAGAGCTGTTTTTCTCGCACTATATAATATTTATATGAATTTGTATACGATCGCTCGCTCGCTTGTTCATCAACCTATATTTACCCATTGGTTATATATATATATATATATATATATATATATATATATATATATATATATATAATTAAGTGGATGAAAAGTTTGGTAATCCGTATGGATAATCTCAAGGAGTATGTAATTCAGAGAGCTCAATATCAAATCAGAGTAATTATTAATTCAATTTAAATAAAAAAACCGACATCCTTAAGGGTACCTGGTTCACCAGGCCACACTTTCAAGGGTGAAAAAAAGGTTACCTTTTTCACCCTTGAAATATATATATATATATATATATATATATATATATATATATATATACTGCCCATTAGAAAATAAATGTTGTATTAATTCTGTGGTATACCAATGTACTATTTCATCCACAGAGAGCCCTCGCACTCATATGAGATACATTGGGTCCACGAAGAATAATTTTAAAGATAGATGGAGGCAGCATAAGTGCTCCTTTAATAATATAAACAAACGAAATCAGACTTCACTATCAAAATATTTTTGGCACCTGAAGGAAACAAATAAGACACCAAAAGTTAAATGGAAAATTATTGACAAGGGTAGAATATGTAAAGCTTGGGATGACCCATGCCCTTTGTGCCTCCATGAAAAATTGCACATTATTAAACTTCTAAATAATAATAATCTATTAAATAATAGACACGAGTTAACGGTTTTTGTAGGCATCATCAGATTTTTGGTTTGAATTATTAGATAAAAAATTTATATAACTTGTTTAACAAATAGCCCAATCATCAGATTCATAGTAGGAATAATTAACTACAAACATACAACATAACACACTTCATAATCCATAGCCTAAATTAGTAGTTTAAATACCTTACATATAAGATAACCCTTTATGAAGTCGTCAAAAAACAAACGTTACGAAATTTTTTTTTTTTTTATATGCACAATTCCTTTCATAATAAAATAAAATAAGATAAATAAATAAATCTCCATAGACAAGCAAACTAGACGATGGCCAATACATCTTCCGTTTCATTTTTGACACCCCCACCTTTCCCCGACTTGACACCTTGAAAGTATCTCTATACCGCTACTTATTATAAACACCCTACAGTCGCCTACCCAATTTAGACAATTCACCATAGCTGTTACCATGGGGATTTTGATTTCAATTTTGAAACAAGTAAATTTCAGATATACGTTATTCCAACAAAATTTTCGCTTGAAGATGGAACGGGGCCCATTTTACTTTCAACTCAATTTAATTTAAAGGATTATATTGAAGTTTTCGGCTCTTGTTTTAAAACATGAGACCTCTTATGTAGCGATTTGGAATCATATTTTTAAATAAATAATTATATATATATATATATATATATATATATATATATATATATATATTTTTCTGAAAGTCTTTGTGCAATTTTAAAATACTTGTAGCTTTGTAACTGTATATGATACAAACAATCTGTAAAAAGGATAAGAAAGCTTAAAATGTCTAGTTTTTTCTTGTCTTCGGAAAATTTATTTATAATTTGATATACGTAATATATTTTTCAGATTGTTGAAACTTCAAAATGTTATTTTATTTTTGAATTGCTGTTTGATTCGGTTGGATTTCTTTTTATGTTGTCATCTGAAAAATAATGCTTATTCAAAGAAAGCTCGATTTTTAGGTTGATGTGATTGAATTTATTACTAAAAATCTGTTGCAAAACTAGAGAATCGTATTACCCTTTGTATGCCTAATGATGGTGGACATGTTGTAAATTAAGAACCCCATATAATCAATTCAAATACTTCTTCTTTCTCATTCTTTTTACAGATTGATTCTATCAAACATAGTTACAAACCTAGATTTACGTGCTAATAGGATTCACACCTTTCCCAAGGGTATTAGCACGTAAGTGCTAATACCCTTGGGAAAGGTGTTAATCCTTTTCTTCTCCCTCCAGGACAGTGGGTTCTATAGCCGTGGATGGCAACTGGTCTAGGAGAAGGACAACTCTGAATTCAAAACCTGCTGAGGGCCGTTTGGGGACTTTGTGGCACTTACTTCAAAAGTGTGGATGGTCCTACACGAAACCTTAACCACTATAATCAAATCTCATGTGCCGTTGTCGGGCTGTCGGTTTCCTGGGAACTGATCTGCTTGACCCTCATACGTCGAACTCGACGGAAGAGTCGACTATATATATATATATATATATATATATATATATATATATATATATATATATATCAACGAATGGACGTATATAAGAAAAACATATTAAATAAACTGGAAATATATAGTTTATGATATATATTCAAAAGTATATATGCAAAGTTATTTATTATTATATATTTTTATGTATATATAATAAATATATAATGATAACAACTTTATAATTTTATATTTATTTATTTTATTTATATATATATATATATATATATATATATATATATATATATATATATATATATATATTGACAAGATTTCTCGAATATTCAATCCGGTAGATGCAGTTGGATAAAAATACTCTTTTAATTCAAAATCAGAGCTTCTACTCGAATATGATTATCAATAAAAATAAGGTTTAAACCAAATAAATATATATATATATATATATATATATATATATATATATATATATATATATATATATATATACACGTTAGAAATATAGTTTTAAGGTGTACTATATTAAGGGGTAAATGTGCTGAATATCAGAGCTTGCGTTGAAGAATGATACAGACCATCGCCTCTTGGCTTTGACTCCAGCGCCCACATATACAACTGAGACTGTGTGTATGGCAGATGCAGAAGAAATGATTGCTCAACTCCTAGGCAAATGAGTAAAACAAAGCAGAAAGAAAAGACTAACCATTAATTGAAAGAAAACAATTATATTGTCGTTAACAAAAGCGGCAGCCCAAGATGCGTACTATCAATTGGTGACGTTAGTATAAAGTAAGCAATTTAACTGACTTGGAAGTTTTTATGATAGATGACAGAAAATGTGATAGAGAAATCTTAAGGAGCATCTGCTTACAGAAAGTTACCTTGCAAAACATAAGCAGAGTATTAACAAACAGGAAAATTTCATTAGAAACAAAGAGAAGGGTAATAAAGGTCTATGTAATATCATGTTCCCCTATATGGAATGCTGAAAAAATTCCTCACGGATGAAGAGGAGGTTAGTGGCAATAGAGATTTGGTTCTACAGAAGGATGATGAGAATAACAACGAAGAATTGTTAGGGAAAATGGAAACAAAAATCAGACAGATGCAACTTCTGGAAGATATAATGAGGAATGAGGGCTTCGAAAATCTGACACTCACAGGACATACTTAAGGCAAGAGATGTAGCGGAAAGCACTGAGCAGCCATCTTAACGGTATGGATGGTAGAACAGGGAGTGGAAGAGAGAGAGAGAGAGAGAGAGAGAGAGAGAGAGTAAAGTGACGAATGTTTCTTTGAGATATTAAAGATAAGAAGTTGTGGAGAGCCATGATTCTGAAAGGAGACGCCACGTAAAAGAAGAAAAAAGAGAATATGTTGTTGACTTTGAACAGAGTTGCCCTATTCTATTTGTTTGGTTTTATGAAATGTCAATCTGTTTATTAATCGAATTTTGTATAGAGAACCCAGTGAGGATTGAATTTAGCAATAAGGGTCAAGGAGGACAACTCGTTAAGCATTACTCCACATGAAGCGCCACCTATCTAGGCGTTTTGGCTTGTTCATGGGCACAGAACTGTGCAAAGCGTTTAGAAATCTATGCAGTATGTTCTAACGTGAAAAAGTTCTTTTTAAAGCTTGCTGAATGCATACGAAGATGATTCACAATTGTTTTCCAAGCAAAAAATATCGAAAAAGAAGGCTTTTGTGGATAGCCATTTTATTTAGGCCCTAGGCAGACAGAGAAGGGAAAGAGATAGATGGGGAGAGAGAGGCGGGGAGAGATTGAGAGAAAACGAACGAATGCAATTTGGAAATCAGGGAGAGGAAGACATGTTTGTAGTCCAACTATTTTGATCGATTTCTGCGGAAAAATTTTAAAAGAATTAAAACGGTATCTTGAAAAATGACTCATTAATAGGTTGCCTTGTCAAAATAATAACTTTAATTTCATTCTGCTCGCCCTATTCGTTTTATCATTCTTTCTCCGTTTTCTTTCTTTCTTTCTTTCTTTCTTATTCTTATTCTTTCGGTTTTTACTTATGACTTCTTCATTTCTTCGCCTTATTTTCCTTAACATTTTCCTTCTTTTTGTAGTTTTCTTCCTCCTGCTAACTCCTTAATCATGATGATAATCATGATCATGATGGTGATCATCATCATCATCATCATCATCATCATCATTATGATCATCATAATCATGATCATCGTCGTCGTCATCATCATCATCATCATTATGATCATCATGATCAGGATCATCATCGTCGTCGTCGTCATCATCATCATGATCATCATTATGATCATCATGATCATCATCGTCGTCGTCATCATCATCATCATCATAAATTTCTTTTCTTTCCGCTTTTTACCTTTTACTCCTTTATTTCTTCATCTTATTTCCCTCAACTTTTGTCTTTTTTCTTCTCTATCTTCCTTTTTCCTGTCCTCTTCTTCCTTCCCTCTCTGATTCTGCTCCTTTTTTCATCATCATCATCATCATCATCATCATCATCATCATCATCATCATCATCTATTTCAGTAATTTCTTTTACACGTTGATCTTTAGGTTTCAAAGAGTTTTTCTTTTCTTTTTTTCTCCTACGCGGGTGTACGAAGCTGAGATAAACGTATATGCGCCAACACACACACACACACACACACATACACACACACAGAAGTAGACACGCGCAGTCATACAAGCACACAGACGCGATAAAACACATGCACATATATGAACGTAAATCTCTAAAATTACATTGATATTAAAAATTGCTTTGTAACTCTTTCGCTTCTCTCTCTCTCTCTCTCTCTCTCTCTCTCTCCCGTTCTCCATCTCTCTGGCTCGATCTTTCTAATCATGAAAGTATAAGCCCCCCATGTAATGGCTACACGACTCCCTATTTCAAACTAAATAAAATCAACGAAAAACCAAGGAGCTTAATGCCAGTGTTTTGCTTTTGTCCGATTTCAAAGCGTGTACCCACGGATTAAGTGTTCGTTTCTTCCTTTGGGTTCCAGAATTGTTTCCTCACATTTGTTTGTTGATCCTACTCAAGAGGAAGCACCGAAAGGAGTACGCCCACACCCTAACTATAAACCCCGCCTCTTTGCTTCCATCTCACGGTTTGAGTTTTTCTTTCCATATGCCTCTAAGGGCGTTAGTCGTAGCCTCACGAATAGAATTTCTAGGGCAAAAAGCAAAACAACACTAACCGGATGACTCCACCCTTATTTGCAATCACACACTACCTGCCATCGCCATTACCACCATCATCATCATTCCGGATGATCGTTTCAATGAAAACTTTAGTTTTTTTTTTAGTTTTTATCATTTAAAAAAAATCTCTCCTAACAATTTCTTCGTCCTGTTTTCATTTTTCTTTTTCGTTCTTCTTTTTCGCTAACCCCTTTCCTAAGTTTTTTCTTAAATCGCAACGTTCAGCTTTCCCCCAGATATTTTGTTTCTTTTATTTTCTTACTTTTACGTCCACACTACTACCACTTTATCCGCTCTTATTTTTGTTCCTTTTCTACTCCTTTTCCTTACTCACTCCTTCTTTTCTACTTCTTTTTCCTTTCCTTCCTTTTTTTCTCCTCCTCCTTCGCATACACTTCTTCATCTTCCTTTCTTCTTCTTTCTATACAGTTCTTCTTTTTTTCTTTATATTGAGTCTTACGGCCATATCATGTTGAAAGACCGGTTTTCGTACGGTCACCGAGTTTAAGCAATATCGTGACAGGTTAGTATCTAGATCCTTTCTTTCTTTCTTTCTTTCTTTCTTTCTTTCTTTCTTTCTTTCTTTCTTTCTTTCTTTCTTTCTTTTGCTTCCAATTATACTCTGCGTACTTCACGCATTTTTCTATCTATCTATCTATCTATCTATCTATCTATCTATCTATCTATCTATCCTTTTCACTCTCTTTCTTTTCTTTCTTTCTTTCTTTCTTTCTTTTGCTTCCAATTATACTCTGCGTACTTCACACATCTATCTATCTATCTATCTATCTATCTATCTATCTATCTATCTATCTATCCTTTTCACTATCTTTCTTTCTTTTCTTTCGTGCTTTCTTTCTTTCTTTCTTTCTTTCTTTCTTTCTTTCTTTTGCTTCCAATTATACTCTGCGCATTTCCCGCATCTATCTATCTATCTATCTATCTATCTATCTATCTATCTATCTATCTATCTATCTATCTATCCTTTTCACTCTCTTTCTTTCTTTCTTTCTTTCTTTCTTTCTTTCTTTCTTTCTTTCTTTCTTTCGCTTCCAATTATACTCTGCGTACTTCACGCATTTTTCTATCTATCTATCTATCTATCTATCTATCTATCTATCTATCTATCTATCTATCCTTTTCACTATCTTTCTTTCTTTTCTTTCGTGCTTTCTTTCTTTCTTTCTTTCTTTCTTTTGCTTCCAATTATACTCTGCGCATTTCCCGCATCTATCTATCTATCTATCTATCTATCTATCTATCTATCTATCTATCTATCTATCTATCCTTTTCACTCTCTTTCTTTCTTTCTTTCTTTCTTTCTTTCTTTCTTTTCATATTCAATTCCCTTTCTCTTTTACTTCCCACCCTTTCCAAGTGCTGTAAGTTTGAATGTTCGGGTGGTGTAATGGATAACGGCACGAAATCAGAAAGTTGAGATCCAACTATTGTCGTGTTTATATTCACTAACGTGCAAATATTCTTGGGAAAGTTATTAATCAAGCTCTTCTCCCCTCAGCTTAATTAGTTAGGACTTCTATCAGTAAATCACTAATATCTCGAAAAATTTAACAATCTGGCTTTAATTAACGTGTAAAAGATTGATAAGCCGTAAAAAGCACAATCATTTAATCTTCTGGAAGCTACCTTATTTTCTTCTTTATCCTTCTTTCTCCATCTTTTCCTACTTTTTCTGCTTCTTTTTCCCGCTTTTTCTTTTTTCTTCTTCAACTTCCTCTTCTTCTACCCGCTCCGTCTCCGCTCTTCCGCTTCTTTTTCCTCGGCATCTCTTTTCACTTCTTCTTCGACTTCCTCCTTATTTTTTTCTGTCTTTTGCTTCAACTCATCCCTTGCTCTCTTCACTACGCATTCTTCCTTTTTCTTTACTTCCATATTCTTTCTTTCTTTCTTTCAATTATACCCTGCATACTTTACGCATTTTCTTTCTTTCTTTCTTTCTTTCTTTCTTTCAATTATACCCTGCATACTTCACGCATTTTCTTTCTTTCTTTCTTTCTTTCTTTCTTTCAATTATACCCTGCATACTTTACGCATTTTCTTTCTTTCTTTCTTTCTTTCTTTCTTTCTTTCTTTCTTTCAATTATACCCTGCATACTTTACGCATTTTCTTTCTTTCTTTCTTTCTTTCTTTCTTTCTTTCTTTCAATTATACCCTGCATACTTCACGCATTTTCTTTCTTTCTTTCTTTCTTTCTTTCTTTCAATTATACCCTGCATACTTCACGCATTTTCTTTCTTTCTTTCTTTCTTTCTTTCTTTCTTTCTTTCTTTCTTTCTTTCTTTCTTTCAATTATACCCTGCATACTTGACGCATTTCCTTCTTTCTATCTTTCTTTCTTTCTTTCATTCATTCATTCTTTCTTTCTTTTCTTTCTTTCTTTCTTTCTTTCTTTCTTTCTTTCAATTATACCCTGCATACTTGACGCATTTCCTTCTTTCTTTCTTTTAATTATACCCAGGATACTTCATACATTTTTCTTTCTTTCTTTCATTCTTTCTTTCTTTCTTTCTTTCTTCTTTCTTTCTTTCTTTCTTTCTTTTCATATTCAACTCCATTTCTCTTCTTTCGCTTTTACTTCCCACCCTTTCTTTTTTCGTTTCTCTTCCTTTTATATTACTGTTTACCTATTCGACCCCCCTTCCATTTCTCCTTATAAACAAAGCAAATATTCCAACATGTTTTCCAAGCCGTTTGTTCCATCATGGACACTTGTATATTATAATGATTTCAGTATAATTAACAAAATAAAACGAATAGATTCAATAAGATGTGTACCCAATAAGATAAGCTTTATTTGACGAGTACATCACAAATCTTTCTTCTCCAATATCGCTCAGCTTAAAGAAAAATCCCTGGTTTTCTTGCGACGATTTCGCGCCACCCGTGTCTTCCATTATTGCCATTAACGCTATTTTGGGCGTTACTGTGAGATACTGAATCTCTCGTTCTTTTCCCCGTTTTTATTTGCCATTGAATGACTGCCACGTCCAGAGACGTTGCGCATCAGGATTGTATCAAATCTTATAGGAAGTTAAGAAGTGAATACTGTGTTTTACAAACATTGTTGCATGATACAGAACACGAATCAAATAGCTTCGTTTGATTCTTGTGTATATTATTTCTTCCTTCGACATTTACTTCCTTCCTTTAAGTCTCTTTTTTTATTATTTCTTATTATTTCTCAATTGTTTGATATTTTCGTTTTACCTGTCCTTGTTCTAGCATATGTTTCTCTTGTTTTCATCAGTATTTTTCAAAATTTCTCCATTTCTTTTTCATTTCGTTTTATCTATCTATCTATCTATCTATCTATCTATCTATCTATCTATCTATCTATCTATCTATCTATCTCATTTGCATTTTCTTTTATCTATCTATCTATCTATCTATCTATCTATCTATCTATCTATCTATCTATCTATCTATCTATCTCTTTTTCATTTTGTTCTATCTATCTATCTATCTATCTATCTATCTATCTATCTATCTATCTATCTATTTATTTTTCATTTTGTTCTATCTATCTATCTATCTATCTATCTATCTATCTATCTATCTATCTATCTCTTTTTCTTTTTCATTTTGTTCTATCTATCTATCTATCTATCTATCTATCTATCTATCTATCTATCTATCTATCTATCTATCCCAATCTGTTCATATCTATCTATGATATAACATAACGATATATAATTTTATATATCAAGAAAAATATTGAGTAAATGACAAATTGGGAAAAAAGTTCTTGTGACGCTTTTCATCCGTTAGGATTTTATCGGACTGGACTTTGTTGATGTTGCCACCATTACACTTGCACACGAAACGAGAGAAGCTCGTAGTTTCAACATTTTTGAAGGAATACATTTGAAATAATTTTTTGTTTTGAAATAATATTTTTTGACAGACTATTTTTCAATCTAGCCAAATTCATCTATATTCATTTTCTTAAAATAAAATTTTTTAGATAAAATAAAATGGAAATGAGATAGATAGATAGATAGATAGATAGATAGATAGAGAAAACGAAAAAAATGCTAGTATATTGTAAGAGCCTGGACACAAATTTACCATGGCTGAACTAGCGATGAAAGCACCAATTTTCTTCTTAGTGAATTATTTTCTCTTTTAATTAGAATAGCAAGGTGATGGCTAATGGAAGCACTTGGATATGCAGAACTTTTTGACAGCTTTTACAAACTTTGTGTTCAGAAAAGAAAATACTTGTACGAAAACAAGAAAAACTTAAATAAAAAGCTTAAACCTTGTCAGTCGTCTTTAACGAAACACATATAAAAGATTTTTTCCGCAGTTGGTTGCCATTTCTGCGGTAGACCCTCTGCCCTGCTATTTACCAATAGCATTTAGAACAGGATTCATACCTTTCCCAAGGGTATTAGCACGTAATGCAATGTAATGTAATTCGAAAACACACTGGTAGAAATTACAAGCATGATAACCTCATCCACATGATTAAAAATAATGTAAGCCCTAATAATAAAAACGAAAAAAGCCAACACTCAGTAACATTAACTATGAACATGGCCACAATGTGCTGACAGTGTTTGGAAAATGAAACATATCTATAACTCTCTCTTTATAGATATACAAGCTATACATTCAGTAAAAAATAAAAATAAAATCTTACTTGATCATAGCTAATAGTATATCCTAAAGCGTTCGGATATGCAGAATTTTTGGAGACTTTTTACAAACTTTGTGTCCAGAAAAGAAAACACTTGTACGAAAACAAGAAAAAAATAAATAAAAAGCTTTATCGCAGTAGCTTGTCAGTCGTCTGTAACGAAACATACATAAAAAGAGGATTGCTGCCTAGATACACAATATATATATAAATATATATATATATATATATATATATATATATATATATATATATATATATTATTTTGTACGTGCAGTACTTAGCGACAAGCGGTCAATATCAGTGACAGAGCTAACATATTCACTATATGGATATTAGTTTGTGAACCTGAGTTTCACGCTTTTGCGATCATCAGACGAACTAGCTTATTTTTTAAAATTGGTTCTATTGATGCTTTTTTGACTATGTTTGGTGGTGGGAGGTGGAATTTCCCTTCGTGCCTGTTCGTGATGACACTCTCACTCACATAAACACACACATACAGGCGTACGCATTTTAGTTCACACAAACGCACCATATAAACAATCCGAGGCTAAGCGCAGTTACACATTCATGCGCTCGGGCAAACATACATACGCAATTTTAATTCTATTTCGGTGTCGGGACCTTGGCTTTTTTATGTGTGGCGATGTTCCTTTCAACAAATGTCGGGTGGAGATGTTCTTGATGCTTCTCAGATCTATCGCCTGAGTCGCCAGACAAAACTTACACTTCCTCACACACACATACAGACATGTAGACGCGCACATACACTCCTATTAGTCTGGGACTTTGAGTTCTGTTTGTGGGCATGGTGATGATGATGTTTGTATTTTTACCGTTGATTGCATGTATATTATTGACGATTATGATTATGCTGATTCTGATAATAACTGTGGTGTTAATTTTTATTAATATATTAATAATAATTATTAATGCTTTAACGGTAAATTTAACCTTAATTATGATGGAAACAAGTGTAAAAAGTGGGGAGGTAGTAATGACATTCTTATTTATGATAATCGTTGTGGTAACCATGATAATGATGATGATAATAATATTGATGATGATAATCATAATAATAGCAATAATAAAAACAAAGTTTAAAAACAGTACTAATGGTAGTGGAGATGGTAATGAGGTGATTACAGCAATGATACTGAAAATGGTAGTAGTAGTAGTAGTTATTTCCGGTAGGTTTATAAAGTGGTAACAACAATATTAAAAGCGAAAGTGGTGCTAATTGTTATAAAATGGCTGCATCCACTGTCACAGTGATGCCCGTGACCACAAAAGTGTTGGTAGTGTAGGTACCGGTGCTGATGGTTTTATAGGTCTGTGTTATTATAGTGGTTGAGGTGTGTGCGTGTGTGGGTATGGTGGTAGTGTTGGTAATAGTGCAGTTAGTGTTAATGATAGATGTTGGTGGTTATGTTTTAGTGATTTTCGTGTTCTTGCGCTTTAGTGTTCTACCATTTTTCCGGCAGGTTCATAAAGTGGTAACAACAATATTAATAGCGAAAGTGGTAGTAGTTGTTATAAAATAATAATAATTTTTGGGGGTACTAATGATTTTACCCTCTGTGATGGCTGCACAAACTGTCATGGTGGTCACAAACTCATATCCATTTGAACAAGGCTAGCACATTCAAGCCATCAGCCACGGTGACTTGTGACTTCGTGTTAGTACAGTAATCGACGGTCCAACTGTTCCGTCTACCAAGTAGCGAATTTTGAAGAAAAATACTTTTTTTATTTGTTTCGCCAATTAAATAGCATCATCAGAAAAGGATTTTTATTACAAGAACAAAGTTTATGTTGAAGAGACGAAATGAGATTCACGTTAAGTATACGGACACCTTTTCTTTACCTTAACTGAATCATTATAAAATAAATATATCTTAACTATTTTTAATTAATTTTTTTTTTATTATATTATGTCTTAAATATCCCATATTTTTCCGTACTAATTGATTCAGAAAAGTTATATACAAATAACCGGTCGGATATTAATTATATGGATTTGTTTTTGGCGCTTTCAATGCAACTCCAGCTGAGCAAATTATATTTAATTTTTCTATTATTAAAACTCTGTTCTACAGATCAGATTCTGATCACGAATCTTACGGTAGCGTAAGTAAAAATTTCCAAAATTATCTCGTATATTTAACATTCATTCAAACTCTCATCTGAATTTAGTCGTGTATATATATATATATATATATATATATATATATATATATATATATATGCGCGTACATTTCCCATACGTACATATGTACATATGTATAGATTACACTGGGAGAAAGTTTGAAAGTTATGTAAGCAACTTGGAGATCCGAGTAATTTAGTGTAAAATTCGTTTGACTGTTTCTTCATAATGAGGCAACGCAGAACATTTACGGATACAATCGATTCAAAATCGAAGTTTCAAGAGCACAAAATGCAGCAAATCAATCGATTGGAGAGGGTTACCGAAATGTTGGATGCTAAAATCGATAGGTTGTACATCAGGCGCATGTTGTTGACCTCATGCATTAAGACCCACAATGCTTCAACGTCGAAACTGTTTTTTTCCATCACCACAGTGGGTAAATTCATGCGTTTCACACCAGAAGAGATCTTATTCTTGTGTTGAAAAAAAAAGTAATACTTTCATTTTCTCCTGAAATTTCCTTTTCCATTTTTCCTTTTATTTTTTCATCTTTTCTTTCCTTCCTTCTTTAACCAACGCTATCTGTTTCTTCTTTTCTTCTATTTTTTTTTCTTTCACTGTCTTTTTCCTTTCATTCTTTCTTCCTTTTATTTGTTGTTTTACTTTCAGTTATTTTCTATTTTAGTGCAAATTTTCTTAACTTTTTCTTCCATTGATTACCTGAATTTCAGCTCTGCGCTCACCTTTCTTTCTTTCTTTCTTTCTTTCTTTCTTTCTTTTTTCTTTTTTTCTTTCTTTCTTTCTTTCTTTCTTTCTTATGAATTTACAATTTTCTCAGTTTTTATCAATTGATCTATTCGTTTCTGACCTAGTCTAAATCCGATTCTGTTCATATCTATCTATCTATCTATCTATCTATCTATCTATCTATCTATCTATCTATCTATCTTCTGTTCAAAATTATGTTCACTCTATTCATATATGTAACTATTTCTATTCAGTTCTTTCTTTCTTGTTTGCTTTCTTTTTCTTTATTTCTATGGCAGTAATTTACATAGAGTGCCAACTTCACCATAGACAAACATTAGAAAATATAAACCTTTCAACAACTGAAACAGACAGAGAACAAACACCAAGCAGTGAGTGTCTATATATATATATATATATATATATATATATATATATATATATATATATATATATATATATATATAAATAATTCTGCAAAATGGTTAAATAAAGTACAAGTCCGAAAATATTTATATATTAATAAAACAAGCCGTTATCCATTACACCAGCCTCACATCAAGCTTACAAAACCTGGTATTTCTAAGCGGTCACTCATCTAGAGACTGCCTCGATCGATGTTGCTTAACTTCGCTGATCGGGCGACAACAGCTGTTTTGACATCATATGGCCGTAAGCACCAAGAGAATATTAATATTTACTGCATCAAATGATTGCATTTAATGTAATCATTTACACCCGTCCTCAGCAAATGGTCAACTCTAATTTTTCAGGACAGCGTTGGCAATCATGGCTCTCCAAAATTTCTTGTCTTTTGTAGCTCTTAAGAAATTTTGTCTGTTAACTCAAACCTTGTTCTGCCATCCATATATTCAATCTTGTTAGATAGGGTATGTGTTATTTAACTCTATGCCGTCTGCCTTCAATCTCTCCTGTGTGTGTTACATTTTCCAAACACCCTCTCCTCATTATGTGCCGAAGGAAGTTCAACAGTATGTTCCTGATGTTAAAGATAAGCCTCTTTTTTTGTTTCCATATTTTCTAAAACTTCGTCGTGGCTTATATGTTCAGTTCATTGTATTCTCAGCATACTTCTGTAGAACAAATTTTTTGTAACTTCAAGACTCCTCTTTATCTGTGAGGAGATTGTTCAGCATTCATTGTCATATAGGATGACTGACATTGCATGACAATTCAGAACTCTTGTTTTTTTTCTTTCTAACGAATTTTGTTTTCTGATTCATATTTATTTGGTTAGCTTTTAGAAGTCATTTTTCGCTATTCCAATACGTTTTCGCATTTCGTTGTTGGAGGATGATAAGTAAGCGAATGGTGAAATATTTTGTTAAAAAACTCTCCAGATATTTAAATTGTCCTTATTTGATTTTGACGTCTCCAATTTGTAATTTCCATGTTGCGCTTTTTCTTTGGCTAACAACTATGCCTTCTGTCTTCTTGCAATTAAGGTTTTGTCCTTTCATCTGGGCTTCCTTTGCTACACATTCTGTGGAGGTTTTTTTTTAGTTTCTTCTGTTTGTCTGCTACCAAAACTGTGTCATCTGCATCTTAAAATTGTGACTGCCAATAATGAAACCTGATAGGACTTCTAGTTCTCACAGAATCACCTCACTGTATAGATTGAATAAGTCCGGTGAGAAGGCACAACACTGTCTTACACCTCTTTTAGGTTTTTTATATTTACTGAATTCATTTTCTATCTCTATGCAAGCCGTTTGATGCCCATATAGCTTCTGGATTATTCTAATATACTTTTTTTTTTTAAATATGTCAAGGTTTGTAATTTATTATATGAAAAACCACAGTTGTTACGTGAGAAAAAAATAATGTCGATATAGAAATAATATCGCCACTACTGAATCAGTTTGCTACAACCTTTTCTGTAACCAATGTCGACATTATGAAGCCCACTTCAAATCGCCAAAGTAATTTAATTAAAGGATAGTAGAATCAGTCAATAACTAAATCGGGCTTCATTAGTTTTGGGGGAAAATATTTGCTCTCTGTAGCACCTTTCACTTACTTACCACCCAATTAATATATCGACAAGGAGGCATTTACTCGTTAAATGCTTTGCATATCATTAAGTAGATAAGTCGGCATTGCCCGCAGTAAAATATGTTTTTGTTACCCTTCACTTACTCTCTCAAATTTCTCTTTTCATTGTATAGCAAAATATTACCTAACATAAAATTATTGAAAATAGACTTAAGCGTTATGAAGATTTTAAAATTACAAATTGAGATCTTTTTCTAACTCTCAGGCTCAATAATGTGTGTGTTCTCTTGAAATTTGAAATTTAAATGTATGCTTATAAGAATATTTACATAATTATATTTTCTGTTAGTATATGTGTACACAAATATCCACGTAAATGCGTGGTAGCAAATAAATGAGGTTTTATAATTTATATCTAATATATGTGTCTTATATATTATATGTCCAACTTATTAGTTTTTGTTTAATGAAAAATAAGTACTTTGCATATTCAGCTTGAAAAAGTTTTGAAAATATTTTTTTTGTAAAAAATTACTTTAGAAATAAGCAATTGATCTGTTGCTGGATTTAATGATTACATAGTTTAATTTTTCAAATTAAGTCATTCTCGGCCCTGAAAAGGTAACGACATTAGCATTTAGATCACAGTTCCCGTTAAAGGGATGAAGCAGCTTGACAAAGGAAATAACGTTATTAAATTATATTAATAATTAACGTTATTAAATTATAATATTATAACCTGGCATTTAAAATAGGAAAATATCGATCATTTTAAACTGCGACACTTTTGTTAATGCCATTTAATAGTATATACAAATCTCAACCGACTGTGTTATACAGGAGTGAATAGGAAAGGGACTTGGTTCCTGCAACGTCAGATATCATTGTTAATGTTATGTAAAATCACAAGTGATATTTTAGTCGCATTATTACGCGTACTTTTGATAAAAATTTCAAGTCAATACAAAACCGTCCATAACCTCTTCACGGGTAGGTAATTTGATACTCTTTTAAGTTGATGTTGAAATTTATGATCCTTAGACTTTTTCTTTTTTATATTTACAACAGCCTCATTCAATTTTTAGGATTATTCGGGCTTTCGATCTTTGACATTCGTAAGAATGATTTTATTTACCTAAACTCCACACAAAGGTAAGATGTGATACCAATTTTGTAGGGCGTCCATACGCGAACTTGTAGAGCAGTGACAAAGATTACCCAATCCCCGCAATTATTGTCACACTGGGGTCGATACTACACCGGTCCTACAACTTTTAGTGCAATGAACACGGTATTGTTGCAGAGTTGGATTCCATGGGACAAGGTCCTTTTCCTATCTAAAATAAGAACAACAGACATTAGGATTTGATTCCCTTTTCCTATCTAAAATTAGAAGAACAGACATTAGGATTTGATCCCCTTTTCTCATCTAAAATAAGAACAGATATTAGGATTTGATTCCCTTTCCCCAACTAAAATGAGAAGGACAGATATTAGGATTTGATCCCCTTTTCCCATCTAAAATGAGAAGGACAGACATTAGGATTTGATCCCCTTTTCCCAACTAAAATCAGAAGAAGAGATATTAGGATTTGATTCCTCTTCCCCAACTAAAATAAGAAGAACGGATATTTTGTTTTGATTCCAATTTTCCATCTAATATGTGAAAAACAGTTATTACGATCTGATTCCTTTTTCCCATCTAAAATGAGTAGAACGGATATTAAGATGTGATATCCTTTTCCCATCTAAAATGAAAAGAACAGATCATATAATTTGAATCCAAAGGCAGAGCGGAGATTTTATTGACCTGGCCTCTCCACCAAGATATCATGTGATCCTTTTATTTGATGACGTCCATTTGCGTACAAAATGGCCAAAGGCACAGATTGCTTTATTCACCTCGACCACAGTCACGCTGCCGTGTATATTAAACTAACTTCACTTTTAGCGCAATGAGGAAGGTCCTGCTATAGGATTGTAGTCTCCGGCATTTGTGCATTCTCTCATTACTTATGAGGAGAGAACCGATATTCACTTTGATCCCAGTTGAAAAGCGATGTTACTTACCTGTCCCTCCTACTAAGACAAGAAGCGACATAAGGTCTTTTTACGTGGGGTGTCCATATATATGGATATACATTGGGACAAGTGCAAAAATCATCACTACGACTGGTCGTTTCCTTTATTTTTAAATGAGGAGAGAACTTATACTACGCTTTGATCCCGACTCTAAGGCTAAAATTCAATTCGTAAAAGTGATTTAGAGATTCAAGTTAATTCGAAACCTTCATAAAATGTCAAACTGCTTTTCCATGTTTTCTTGGACTCTCTTCCTTCTATTATCTCCGAATCTTCAACTCAGTTCACCTAAATTCGATTATCAAAGTGAAAAAAAATCGTCTTTATTTAATCAGCCCAAAGGCAAAGCCATAGAGAATTATTCTTTATTTTCTTCTTTAGAGGAAACAGTGTGATTACTCTCTTTTCATCGAACTCCATCAGTGTGAAGTGGCATGCGATATTCACTTGTTTTACAGATGGTTTCAAGATGCCACTCAAATCCCGTGACCGGAATGTTTATTTATTCCGAACACTTGCCAATTTTGAACGTATAACGCCTTTGAAAATTATGTTGGATGAAAAGATCAATTACAGCGACTCTGCTGAAATTATTATAACACCAAGAACACTATCATCGAAGTAAATGTACAGAAGTAACAGCTTCATA
>CAHIKZ030005532.1:4725000-4807500 GCA_903632075.3 Acanthosepion pharaonis
ACCAATAATACCTATTTATAGTAGAATTAAATACAATACTTATTTATAATAGAATTACCAACAATACTTATTCATAGTAAAATTACCAGTAATACCTATTTGTAGTAGCAATACAAACAATACCTATTCATAATAGAATTACCAATAATGCCTATTTATAGTAGAATTGCCAATAATACATTTTATCTGTGGCTGAAGGCATATAATTGCGTTCAAATTTTGAGATATCGGCATTAAATAACCCATGGAGGTGTTGATATGTTAAACAAAATCAACTAACCAACATTTTTCATTTACTCATTTCTTTACTCTATTCTTTACACTTTATCCTACTTTTTCTTTATTCTCTACATTCTACTACCTACTCTTTCCTGTTTCTCTCGTTCTTTTTCCCTTTCTTTTTCGGCTACCACTCTTCCCATTCCTCTTTCTTTCTTTCTTTCTTTCTTTCTTTCTTTCTTTCTTTTTCTTCTTCTTCTTCTTCTTCTAGACTCACTGAAATAATCCTAAAATTAAGGACTGTAAAAAAAAAAAAGAAAAAAAAAAAGTTTTCGAAAATTTCTGTTGACATTGATTGACGCGAAATACCGGTAAGATCTAAATGCTAGCCGATTCGAAGGTTTTCTCCAGCTAATTGCATCTATAAGTACGGCGAACAATGGTTGATGGGTCAGATTCAGATTTTAAGAAGAAAAAAAAATCCTCCAATACGCGAAAGAAAATAGAACTGTTTTGCGGTTTCAAGAAAGATTCGGATTCGTTTCCTGTGTTTTTGCAGTGGTCAGCATGCATGCAATTGAACCGACAAGTGTAAATTTACAAAGAAAATGTAATGATAAAAGTAAAATAAATCCGTACTGAGAATAACATTTTCTCTTTAAATTTAGGACACACATACCTATTGTTGTATTAATCTATCTATCTATCTATCTATCTATCTATCTATCTATCTATCTATCAGGATAGCTACATATACATACATACATACATACATACATATATATATATATATATATATATATATATACACACACACACATATATATACACACACACACACACACACACACACACACACACACACACACACATATATATATATATATATATATATATATATGACCAAATATTTAAAAAAGTGTTAGCTTAGGATGCTTATAGAAGTTTTTGTATTATTATTTCTATGGTTTCTTTACACAGTAACATTAGTAAACAGACTTTCAAAATCTAACGAGGCTAGGATGGCATTGTTATATTTATGATAATGTAATATGTCAAGGAAATCCTTGGTGGAACTAACGCTATATTTATTAGATAAGTATAATGTTTTTCTGAAAATTTCCAGTCAAACAAAACATAGGAATAGTACTGCAATCCTAGAAATAGTAATAAAATTATATAATCCTCCTAAGCTGGAACCTACTGATATATATATATATATATATATATATATATATTATTTTATACAACTATAGAAGTAGCTTTTGGTGATTAATTAACGTATATATATATATATATATATATATATATATATATATATATATATATATATATATCATTGCACATTCAGTATTGATGCAAATAAAATAGTGCTCGATGTATAACAACAGAGCTATAATTTATATTAATAATTCTTACCGGTAGCACAAATCTGTATTCCATTAAAAAACAATCGTCAGTACAGATCAATCAAAGTATATATATATATATATATATATATATATATATAAATATATATGGAAGAATCGGAGAGCCGGTATTGTCGAATCCATTAAATTCACTTAATCTAGCTAGAAATAACCAGGACTGGGTTTGTTGGATAGCAACTGGTCTGGGAAGTATAACTCTGGATTCAAAAACTGCAGTTATTCATTTGGGGACCGGGTCTCTGTATTCGACTGGTTGGTTCTGAAAAGCTTTCACCATTATAATCAAATCATATGTCTTGGTTTTCTGGGCTGTTCGGTTCCTAGGAACTTAACGACACTCATGTGTCGAATACGGGGAGAGCGTATATATATATATATATATATATATATATATATATATATATATATAAGAAATATAGTCATAAGATGTGCTATATTTATGGGATAAAGTGCACAATATCAGAGATAGAGCGTATGTAAATATAAAAGAACATAGAACTCAACACAGTCTAAAAATCGCCATAGCACTCGTGCCCCTGACGACTGCATATTGAAACAGACTATCACCTCTAGTGTTAGTTCTATGTTATATATATATATATATATATATATATATATATATGAAGAAATACAGTCATAAGATATGCTATATATATATAGCTTCGTCTGGCACAGGGTCAGCGTTGAAGGAAACGAGAATTCAAACAGGGGTAGCGTCTAGCTGCCTTGAGAGATCGCATTTTTCTACCCTAGTTTTACCTTTGCTTACAAAGCAACGGAAGGTGATGATCGAAGAACTCAATAAATACGTGCAATGTGTCTGCTTTATTGTGTTATCTGCTACACCACTGAACAGCATATATAAATAATCGAATGTTTGTTATATCCATTAATTTTTGTTACTATAAACTATTTGAGTGGCTACCGCCGTTATTTTAAACAGGTAATGAATAAAATAAGCCATTCAAGAATTACTGTCGTTTACGTTTCATATACGAAGCTGAAGCTAGCAGATATAGCCTCGAAGAAATCCCAACGGGAAATATGTATTCCTGAAATAGTTAAATAATAATAGGGTCATTTTGAAATTTGATAAAAAAAATGGATTCAACCATGAGTTTTTAATTTTCCTTCCACATACAACTAAAACAACTTTACGAGATATTACTTACCAAATATCAGGCAAAATGGCGAATATAAACTAATGTATCCAATACTTGTGCTTATCACTGTATATATATATATATATATATATATATATATATATATATATATATATATATATATATACACATATATATATGTATGTATAAATATATATATATCGTCCTATGTGTATATATATATATATATAATTATTTATTTAAAAAATATGATTCCAAATCGCGAAAAAGTTCAAAAAAAAAAAATAATTTCGCTTGAAGATGGAACAGAGCTTATTTTAACTCAATTTAATTTAAATAATTATATTGAAGTTTTTCAGCTCTTGTTTTTTGAAACATGGGACTTCTTATGTCGCGATTTGGAATCATATTTTTAAATAAATAATTATATTTATGCTCTACTTTTTGTATCGAGAACTATTTTTTAAAAATAATAACTAAAATACTAAGGGACTTTGGATTATTTACCTAACCAGTTCCTTCCTATTTTTCTATATATTTTTCACACACACACACACACACATATATATATATATATATCGTCCTTTATATATATATATATATATATGTATGTATATATTAGTGTATGTGTGTGTGCATGCTTTTACTTGATAGATTAGGTTTTTTATACGTATGTTTCCTTGATTAATTTTATATCTATATATTGAATTTTCGTTTGTAAATATGATTATTATCAATCCTCTTACAAGCTGCCGATTCAACATCTGACTTTGTCGAAGTCGCAAATATAGAATACAATCGAGTCGAGTCAAATCGTGCAATATTTGTTGTTTATTTTGAGAAAGAAAGTAATTAATATAATTTCATTTGTTTTGCGTCAAACTACAACCCTTCTGAAAGACTCTGTTCTTTGTCGTATGCAAATTCCATCAACCATGTTATTTCCCCCTTTCAATAGCTTTTATTTTATCAACTTAAATATTCGTTTATCTTATCTTAAAAACCTCTAGACTGATATTCGCTATTATTGATTTAGAATATCTGCGGATGCGGACATTAAGACGTAACAAAGATATATTGCACTGATTTGCTACTCTTGATAAGAAGAGGTTTAGTAAATTTAGAATAGTCTTATCGTTGACCGAAATATATAGAAACGGAAATAGCAAGAACGTGTTGCTCCAGTTTTTCAAATAAAGGGGAAATGCTTTAAAAATGTATTAGGTTATTCGTTTTTTTTTTCTTCTGATCTTTTTGCGAATGATCTCGAAGAAGATAATCTTTCGCAGCATTTTTTGCTTTTTAGTAACTCTGGTCATTCCATGAAAATGTTGTCTAAAGTTATTGAAATAATATTTTAGATTAGACGCACCCCTTTTAGATGGAATGCCAAGTAGACAAGAATGAGCGTGTTCAACACTTTCTCTTTGCTTTTAATCAAGGTTCAAAAAGTTGCCAATTCTACTCCTGTCTTCATTAACGACATGATGGCACGGTTTCTGTTCTGTCTGATCTGTACAGTTTGATGATAACCAATTGCACGCGTTGATTAAAGAACCGAGCCAGACCAGTGGGGAATTGGCCCAGAAGCTTGCTAGCTCTCATGTTACTGTCGTTTGTCATCTTCATTGATTGGTTGAGGTCCGGAATAACCGAAAGACCAATGCTAAACTGTAGCTTAAACAAATGAACAATCTCAAAGACATAAATGAATGGAATCGTCCGTTTATGTAAATAAGCGGAGTTAAACAGAATTGAGGAGAGTTAGCATTATGTCTTGGCCGCGCGCTAAGATCTTAGTGCTTGTCGAACTCTTACGGGGTCTATGGTGAATTTCTACCCGGGCCTACGGGCTCGGAAAAAAAGAAAGTTAAACCGGCCCTGTACCTGTGGGGAGCTCGGATAAATACCGAGTTAGGATTAGGTCTTAGCTGCGCGCTAAGCTCGTATTGCATGTTGAACTCTGTGCCTGAAGGCAGAGAGGGAACCAGACGAGGCTATGCTGAAGGGGAGAGTCTTTTCTGGGGAGGTAGACAAATCCGACCCCGTTATTACGGGTCTACGGAGAATTTTTGCCCGGGCTTACTGGCTCGGAAAAACCATGTTAAACCGGCCTTTTGCCACATCCCGCTCTGTGTGGAGCTCGAGTAAATACCGAGTTAGCATGTGATTCAATTATTAAATGTATCTTCGTATAGTAAAGGTTCTATGTCATTCCTTACATACAATTTTTTCTTCTTTATTTAGTTCTCTCTGTTATTTCGAAAACATGAGATACAATAGTTGGAGACGAGGATTCGAATACAATTGGCGACGAGGATTCGAATACAATTAGCGACGAGGATTCGAATACAATTGGCGACGAGGATTCGAATACAATTGGCGACGAGGATTCGAATACAATTGGCGACGAGGATTCGAATACAATTAGCGACGAGGATTCGAATACAATTGGCGACAAGGATGAGATACAACAAAGAGGCAATTCAGTCGAAAAACCAAAGATACAGTGTGATTATTCAACATGTCAGTTCTCGCCCTCACGTCGGAAACATGACCAATCATGCATTAAAAAGAGCTCGTTTGGGAAGTTCTGCCACATCCACCATATTCTCCTGATTTAGCCCCTTCAGACGACCATCTTTCGGTCGATGTCTAACAATTTGAGGGTTGTTTTGTTCAACAACGATGTGGAGCTTTAAACGTGTGATGAATTTTTTCGAGTCAATTTCTATCCTCGGGGCATTGGAAAATGACTGGATCATTGGCAGGAAGTTGTAAACAATGAAGGGGAATATACTGCTGAATAATTCATCAGAACTATTGATAAATAATCAATTTTGAAATACATTATACAATTCGAACGAATTTATGTAACAACTTAATATTTGAAATCGCGGATTTTGAAACGGTCTGTAAAGTGAATAGCGTCATTCAAGAATACGCAACTATCTTACCCACTAAGCATAATTCAAATAGAATTTAGCCTACCAGAAAAATTGATGGAGTATCGAATGATTGTTTAAAAGGATGGAATCGACGAAACGAGTTTGAAATTCAGCTGTGCATGATAATCTTTAATTTTTGATTGTGTTTGGTTTGGTTTGGTTTGTTTTGGTTTACGGCATATCAACCTTAATGCCGACAAGATTTTATTGCTGGTAATATTTTTATTCAAAAAAGGTATTGTTGGTAATATTTTTTTCTTCAAAAATGTATTGCTGGTAATATTTTTCCTTTAAAAATGTATTGCTGGTAGTATTTTTTTCATTCAAAAATATATTGCTGGTAATATTTTTTTCATTAAAAATGTATTGCTGGTAATAATTTCTTTCAATACATTTGTATTACTTGTAATATTTTCATTTTTTTTTCAAAAATGTATTGGTTTTAATTTTTTTTTTCAAAAATGTATTGCTTGTAATAATTTTTCCTTCAAAAATTCATTGCTACTAATAATTTTTTACAAAAATTCATTTCTGGTATTAAAACCTATTTTTGTACGTTCATAGTGTTTTGACCCCAGTTCCGGGTTAACCACCTGCCCATAGCCGGGACCCCAACAGGCGCTACGACCCCGGGTCAGGGTAGACCTGGAAACACTAAAAATCAAGAGGCGATTCCACGCTACTCAAAACCTCTTGATTAGAGGCCTTGCTGTCGGATGCAGTTTATCGTCTTACCCAGGACTCGGATGAAGTTTATCGTCATACCCAGAACGGTTTGATCTTGTGATTGATTGTGTAAGTGAATGGTTTGTTTTTGACGGCTTATCAACACTTTGTGGATTATTTAAAGCGGTCACATATTTTTATTTGTAAGTGTTGAAATCCGATACTAATAAATAACAAACGCCAGAAATGAATATATGAAAATAATGTATTAACGTAATAATACAAACTGGTAAAGCACGTTAGTAGTTCCAGGAATACGGGTTAGTAGCAAAATATATATATATACAGTCTTTGGTATTGAAGTATCGCTGTATGACTTCTTACTGAGTCTATGTGCTCGCTCACTGTGACTCCTACAACGCTGTTACCTCACACCCTCACTCTTCCGGTTACCTACAACCTTTTACTCTGTCACTTTGGACTCGACTCTTCGGTCTTGCTCTCTCGAGTCTTTACGTAGCAGTAGTATATGTATATACTGGGTGAGTCCATTTGTGTAAAAAGGGGTGGACCTCTCAGTAAGACTAATTCCTTTTTACTGGGTTTAAATATTGCATAAATAAGTTTTTGAAAATAACCATTTTTCGAGATACACGTACTAATATTTAATCCGTATCTGGGAGAAGAAGAGATGGTTTCATACCGTTTCCAAATGTATTTGCAAGTAAACGAATGCAACAACCCAACAGGAATGTAAACTCGGCTCTCGTATTTCTCATTGTAAGCAGTTATCCATTATAGCGCCCACACATCACTTGATCTTGGGAAAACCATGAATTTACCGCTTTTACCTACGTTCTGACACATCACTGGTATGATGTTAGAGTGAGTGATCACTTGCTTAAACAACTGTACAATAACTACATCATCCACCCAGGCACGACTAGCAATATTTGAATGGCACAAGAATAAGATTTCTTCTTTTTCTACTTCTATGTAACATGTCCATTTAGTATGTCTGCGAAAATGGCCTTCCATATTTTCCCATCTTTTGATTTTCTACGTAACTATTAATCCTAAACTATACTTCTCTTTCTCAATCCTACCAATCATTCACACAAACTCAGTAAGTAGGTTACTCGCTGTTTCCTTCCTGGTTCTAAAAAATGAGAGAGAAGAAACAAGAGAAATTCCGTGAAAAAAAATGAGAAGAAAGAAAGAAAAGGAAAAAAGTATTAATGTCTTGTGAGTTTTAATTTCTCCAGGCCTACTTTCCTAATTATGTCGTAGAAATTTCCCCGTCTTTTTTTATATACAAATATAATTTGCTTTGTAGTTTCTATTCCGTTTAAAACCTCCTTATTATTCCCATGAACTGTCTACGTTATTCTTAGCATTCTTCGGGAGAACCATGTATTTGTTGGTTTGACCCTCTTCGTCATCTGTAAAGAAATAGCCCAGCATTTCCTGCCATATAGGAGACTAGATATTAAGTATCAGTTTTTCACTCGTTTCTAAAGAAATTTTCCAGTTTTTTAATACTTTGCTCAATTTCTAGAAGGCATATTAGCTTTTTCATTTATGTGCGTTATTGTTATTGTCGTCCGTTACTGCAGCTAGTTAAATTTCTGTAACCGTTTGATTTTGGCTGTCCCAATACGTAGGCAGTCTCATTGTTGACAATCATCCATTGAACCAGATTACATGCACTAGCGAATTCAAGGATAGCCGTCAGGTAACTAGGTACGCTTAATCAACGCTTTTATCCACTACGCCATTGTCCTGTGGGACAATGATAAGATTACCAACGAAAAAGACATTGTCAGTTTAAGAACAATCCTGTAACACTTAAATATAAGAGAATGTCATAATCTGAATTGACTGAGACATAAAGCAGATTGCTTTAAGTCCAAATAAAAGTTGAGATAAAATATTTATTGTTCATGGAAATTCTCAAAATGATCCACATGATGTACATAGACAGTAGCTTACAGATTTGAACCGGCTTTTGTTTGGATTTGAGTAAATACAGCCAGTATTCGAATCAATCCAATACTTAGATTATATATATATATATATATATATATATATATAGAGAGAGAGATAGATAGATAGATAGATAGATAGATAGATAGATAGATAGATAGATATGTGTGTGTGTGTGTGTGTGTGTACATTTCATTGAATACGAGAGACAAGGTGCTTTTATTTAATTTTTTTATACAATTTCTCATGCGATCTAATAATTTTTTTCTTTTCGGATGATAAATTATATAAAAAACTACCCGAATGTTCTTTTTATCCGAGCGCTTTCGTCTATACATTAAGCCATTTTCAAGAATTAAATATTATAACTGTTAAATAAGAAATAGTTTGTTGTATGTATGTTTTATAAAATGTTTTCATTTTTCAAAACACGGTCAATATATTATGTCCATGTTCAAAGTTAATATTAAGTGCTAGCTTTTTGTTTTTATTAATTAGGCTTCCATTATTTTAGCCTTTTTTGCATGTAGATGACGGTATTATATTAGTGTTGTCAACAGGTATGCTACGAATAGTTTCCGGTAGGTCTCCATGAATATTTAAATGAGATCTAATTGAGCTATGGTCAGAAAGGTGTGAGTCTGCGTGTCAAACATAATTATTTACGAATTGGAAAAAAATATTAGATCGCATGTGAAATTGTATAAAAGCTAAATAAAAGCACCTTGTCTGTCGTAGTCAATAAAATGTGCATGAAAGAAGGATTGCTGCTTAAATGCATATATATATATATATATATATATATATATATATATATATATATATATATATATATAGCATAGTCCGGCGTTGTGATTGAAAAAATCGTACGACACATACAGCAATCGCTATCACTTGACTTAAAATATTTTGCCCTTCCTTGCCTTTAAAGGAGTGCCCTTTGGCGTGCTGATGTTGCTACATGCCTTACTTCTTGCCTATCTCACACTGCAAATTTTTGAAAAAATTAAACTGTTACGAAAAAGAACTAAACAAAATGAACACAAAGCGATCAGCTTTAAAAAAGGACTCATAACTGGAAAAACCGAATAAAAAAGAATGTTAACAACAAATACTTTTTCACACCCAATCTTCCTGCCTATTCGCGGAAGCCAGCTATTGGCTCTCACTCTGACCAGTAGAAAATGGTCGTAAACTACATGAAAACTGCTGTAGAAGCATGAAAAAATCGATTATTTCCGCTATCGATGGGAGTTTGGAAATGCAAAGTCGGTCTTGGACTTCCCGCTAACTTGGAGCATGTGCATGTAAATTTTGGTGCAAATCCGTCGAAAATTGCGGCTGTGCATTCGTTACACACACACACACACACACACACACACACACACACACACACACACACACACACACACACATCCTGCCTTATATATATATATATATATATATGACTGGTTTCACAAACAAAAATAAATACGTAAACGACACACGCAGTGTTGCAGAAAAAGAAACACCGGGAACTTCGACAGGAGGCATAAAAAAAACCGTGAAGAAAAGAATTAAACATCAATTGTAAGAAGACAGAATATATGGAACAACCCAACATGCGAATATCTCGGAAATGTTTAAACAGGGGATGAAAAATGTGACACCGAAATCGAACGCACATTGAAATAGAGAAAAGATGCCTTCAAAAATTAAGTAAAGTATGAAAAACCCTAGAAACAAAGAAAAGAATACCGAAATGTTAGGTAATATAATATCCCCTTATACGGTAGTGAATGCTGGATGATCTGTTCAGAGATGAAGAAAAGATTTGATATAACAGAAATGTTGTACTACAGAATGATGCTGGGGACATCATCGACTGAACATGCGAGCAACGACGGAACTTTAGAGAAAATGGAAACAAAAAGGTCATTTATGTTTAGAATCAGAGAGCAATAGCTGAAATGTCTAAGTCACATAAGAAGAGGCATTGGGGAATTTAACACTAATATTACATAATGAAAGCAAGAAAGAAAGACTTAATAACGTACCTAACAAACTTCGTAATTCATTAGCAGAAGAGAAATAATAAAAAGACAAACATTACTAAAATCTACTAACGACCGGAAGTTGTGAAGAATCTGTCATTGCACACAATGAGGAAAAGAGGATTGGGGAATTTAACACTCACATTTTATACTGAAGACAAGAAAGAAAGAGGGAAGCTGCGAATAAGCTTCCTAACTAGCTGGTGTAATTGATTGACAGAACAGGTGTTAAGAAAAGACAAACGTTACTAAGAGTCACAACGGACCGGAAGTTGTAGTGAGTTTTTCACTGCACAAGGAAATTCAGATTAATTCAGTCAGTCATTCATAAGGTCTTTGTAGCCAGGCATATTTTGAAGAGTGACCAATTGCGTCATGGTAGATGTTCTAGCAAGTCAAATTTTTTAAGAATATTTTTAACTTTAACCATATAGCAAGAAGCGCTGAGAGTTTAGAGAAAATGGACGCGACAAATAATTACCGTTTATTTTAATCGAATGTTTAGTATCAAACTTTTGAACGTACATTCAAACTGGAGAGGCTTGATCGCGTTATTTGAAGAGAACCTGGAACACATTTAAGCAGGAAAAGAAATATGGATATAGTTTAACATATGCACCTGAAAATGGAAATAGTCTGTCAAAAAGACGTTTTTTTTCTTTTGACTTAATCTGTACTTGCAAATCATTGTTTTAAAAAAGATTATTTTTAGAAATTTCATATAACTTGATTGTACGCTTCGACTTTGTGCAATGCTTTGGCAAGCTTCTTTCGCTATAACAATTACGACTGGGTGATACGTTCGATTCTCATTGGGTGCCACATGCTTGTGACACATCTAAGCTATTCTTAGAAAATCACCATATGAAAATGTTTATTCATTCTATTTTTTCTCCAGATGTGAAAAAAAAACTATGTTATAAGTTTGTTTATTTACATGAATAATTTTATATTTACAAGCTTATAAAAATCAGTGAAACAAATATAATGCAATATTTATTACAGTGTAACCCGGATATAAGAAAGTTGTCGGGACCGGAGAAGAAGTCTCTTATATCCGGGTTTATCTCATATCCGGGTTTGGTCTATTTTATACATTAACACAGTCTCTAATGTGGGACCAGAGAAAATCTCTCTTATATCCGGGTTTCTCTTATGTCCGGGTCTCTTATATCCGGGTTACACTGTATTTACCATATTATAAAAAATAACTATGAGAACAATTTTTTAATTCTTTCTTGAGAAATGACAGCAAAATTCTTCAACACTATTTACTTATTAGATGGTTTATTTTCATGAAACAGGAGTAGAGGTTTATCCCTTGTTCCCTATTTAGACTTGGTTTTCCGGTTCCTTGTAAAGTTTACTTCAATTCTATATACCTGACGTCTTCACTTGAACATTTAATTGTTTTTTTACTAATTATTTATTTTTTCTCCACTCCCATTCGGGTAGGTAAGCTCTCCTATCGCCCGGTTCATACTCCTCACCGATATTTTGAACAGCAGTAGATGTTTATCTCTTGTTTCCTGTTTAAGACTGGGCTTCCGCTTCCTTTAGCTGTGTACTTCTGACGTTTTCACCTAAAATCTGAAGTTTTATTCAGTAATTATTATTTGTTCTTCTTCCAATAGAGGTACATCGGTTTGTCTATCGTCTGGTTTTTATTCTTCCCCGTTCTTTTGAACAGCAGTAGAGGTTCATCCCTTCTTTCCTGTTTAGGATTTGGTTTCTGGGCCCTTCTAAAGTCTACTTCAGCTCCATACTTCTTACCTCTCTGCCTGAACTGTTCAAATTTTCTTCGCTTATTAAATCATGACCTCTTCAAGTCTGTCTTTGCTGTTACCTTATCCTTTCTTATGCTAATACAACTCCACACAGCAAACTTGGGTGGCCCTCGGGTCTTGGATTGGGTGAATATTAGTAAAAAAAATTACACACACACACATATATATATATATATAAATTTATACACATATATATATATATATATATATTTATATATATATATATATATATATATATATATATACTTTCGATTCTTGAGAAAGAGGCGGTGCATAAATCTACTTTAATATGTTTGGGATTTATTAAAATTCTAAAAATAAATTTGGAAACAATAAAAATTACCCAGGTAATGGCAATGGTAATATTAGGCGTTGCCCTACAAGGAAACATTTGGCATTTTGTTGGCAAGAGTATGTTGAGGTTAAGTATTTCACCCAACCGTTTGCTCTCCCAGCCTTTACGTGGGAATTTTGGTAGAGAGGGGAAAGAGACGGAGGTAACAAAATAGCACCCCCCTCTCAGGAAACCACATTAACTTCAGGAAAACAAAATGAAACCTTCACAAAACACACGTCTTTCCAAATGCCGACTGCTCGTTTTCCCGTTTTCTTACTGGAATCACTTTTCTTACAAAGACCTAAACCTTGACCAGTTGAAGAGAGGCCCGTATCTAGATATGCCAAGCTTTCCTGCAGCTACGGAGAAAACTAGTATTAGCAGACATATCCATACGCGATCCAGGGCCTCTCTCGCGTCTGTACCGATGCACGTTCGCCACACATTCATTGGCAGAGCAGCCAGTACTGCTTTCGGTTAAAATTCATAAACACTTTCTCTGAAAACATTTTTTCTAAGGAAACACTTTCCTCAAGTCCAGTAGCTGTTATCGCACTTTCCAGTATTGACGGGGGTTTCCTAACTAACCTTTTTTTGAAGTGGCGTAGAATGTTAACATCTTGATTATGTCAGTATTTCTCTTCATGTTACATATGCTATCAATTTTAGTTGTTGCTGCTGTTGGCATTCCTCAAATAATGTGTTTTCTATTATGTGGTACAGTTCTTTGTGAATCTGTAGCGCCAGTCCAAAATCTTAAAAGCAGGGTGATCTTTGCTAAGATCCCCAGGCTTGAGGCCTTTTTCCCCATTTATCTTAGAAAGCAGTTGTATACTGTTGACAGTTTACGTAGTTCTGGCCGGGTTACACGACTTACATGACATCCATATGAAAGTCTCAATCAGACGAGGCTATTTACGAACACGACCCGAGTTTTCAGGTTAATGGACAGTAATAGAGGTGTCAAAGGGAAAACTTTCTTTTGGCGCACTTTTTTTGCAAGTACGAATGTTAAACTTTACCTAAAATGAATAAAGTAATATATTATACTGAATAATTAGTCAAAAACTTGAATTGTAGTTTTATTTTTGCTGTAGGGCGCGAACTGATAACCACCAGTATGCAAAGAACTATTGCACTTCTATTAAATGGACTGTTCCATTAGGAATATAAGCATCTATGGTGGTGGTTTTGTATGGGATTGTACTCTAGCACGCATCGCAAACGTCGAACTCTTTGCTTACGGGCAGAGAGGAACCTAGACGAAGCGGAGATTGACAAACCCGACCCGGTGTATGCAAGGTCTACGGGGAATTTTTGCCCGAGACTACGGGTTCGGATGGCCCCATATAAAAATCAGCCTTGTGGGCCGGTTAAATATCACTTGCTTTTTAGCTTAGACTTAGGTTTCATCAAGCAACAAGATGTCGAAATCTCTGCCTTTGGGCAGAGAGGAAACCAGACGAGGCTATTCTGAAGGTCAGAGTCTTGTCTGGGGAGGTTGACAAATCCGACCCCGTGTATGCGGCTTCTACGGGGAGTTTTAACCGAGCCTACGGACTCAGATCGACCCACATAAAAAATTGGCTTTCGTGCCACATACTGCCTCGTTGGGAGGTCGGGTAAATACCGGCTTGCTTTACAGCAAGCACCACCAATACGTCGAATTCTCTACCTTAGGACAAAGAACCTAGACGAGGTTATGCCGGAGAGCAGAGTCTCTTCTGGGGAAGTTGACAAATTCGACCCCGTGTATGTGGTGTATAATGGGAATTAGGCTCCGATCACCCCACGTAAAAATTGGCTTTGTGCCACATTCTGCCTCGTGGGGAAGTTGGGTAAATACCGGCTTGCTTTGTAAACATTCCTGGAAGTTAACATCCACAGCATTTTAAACCATTGGCGATTTCCATTAAGGAAGATCATACGTGTAAAAATATTAGTCTTTAGAAACGAGAAACGTTCATATTAATTTTTTCTCTGGAGAAGAAATTTATATTTTCTTTTAAGAATATATCTTTGTACTTGTAAAAGAATAAGTTAGAAACAAGTCACACGCAGCAGCACGTGTCATCAGTGATAATATATGAAATCTTCAATTTTTAAATTGGAGAAAAATATTTTCTCCAAATATCAACGTTTTGCCCGTTTCTAAGGCAGATGCTTACATGTATTATCTTCTGTAATGTAAATGGACATTTTACTTTCAAGGAAAACTTAATTTGAATTTTTTTTTATTAGTGCGGCCCGCCTTATGATGAGCTATCTCTCCTGCTGCCCACCGGTCGGAAAAGGTTGCCTATGCCTGCTTTATAACATGGTTATAAAAACTGAAGAAAATAATTATTCGCTCAAATAATGAAGTTTATATTCAAGCGAACTATGTATGTCTATTATTCTATTTTTCTTTCTTTCGAATTAAATTACGCTCGCTGTACATAGTGGAAAATACTATTAGATATTTTGAGGGATATATATTTTTCTGCACTAATTTCACATATTGAATCTTTGCGCATGCGTGTGCAGGTATGAATATTTAATAGACTAAAATCGAATATATGAATTTAAACGTGTCTACTTTTGCCTATATACAATGTGAATTTAAAAAGACCAGTAGAGAATGTGATTTTGAGTTTGTTATTCTGGGACTTTATAGTTTCCTGGTTCGTGACTAAGAAATCGCTTTTACGTTTATGAACTTGCGCTAAAATATCTCTGTATACGTTGTTGTGCAAGTCAATGAATACGAGGAAAGCATGTTGGCGCTTGTGGGAATTGCATCTGTCTATTTCCATGTTTGACAATTGATTTCTTCGTAAGAGTGAGCCTTTGTAAGTTTTGCACTTTCCGAGTTAGTGCAGAAGACAATCCCAATGAGTTAGTAGGCCGGTGTGCATTTCCTTATGCATGGACATGCATTGTTAGATGCTCAAAGAATTCACGAGTCGTCTGCAATTTGAATATTTATTTCTTTTTTTCATAATGAGCAGTTTGGTCGCACGGCGAAGTCAGAGAGATGGTCTAAGATCAAATCATAAGCTTGGCCCTAACAGAGAAGAACAAGAAATTTAAACATAGCGACACAGGCATATGCATATATATGCGTCTATCGTATATCATTGGTAGGTTTAACTCTGTTTTAGTCTACAGATTGTTGTGTCTACTTGCATTTATATTTTGCTAGGCCTATGAAATTTTCAGCCAACTCTCATAAGTTAATCTTGCAGGTCATTTACTAGGGAGATTTTCCTCACCTGGTGACTATATATATATATATATATATATATATATATATAGATAGATAGATAGATAAAGATATATATAGATATATAATATTAGTAGTTAATGTACACACACAAACACATACACACACACATATATATATATATATAATATATAAATACATACATATATATTTTAAGACATTTTATGTTTATACATTTCTTTTTATAGATACAAATATTTAAGTAAATGCTCTGTTTATAATAAACAGTATTAAACAACATTTACCGGCCTGAAACAGAGCATTTACTTAAATATTTATATCCATAAAAAGAATATATAAACATAAAATGTCTTAAAATAATTGTCAGCTTTTGTCCATTTCATAATACACACACACACACAGACACACACACACACACACACACACACACACATATATATATATATATAAAGAAATATAGTCTTAAGGTGTGCTATATTTATGGAATAAAGTGCTCAATATCAGAGATAGAGCGTGTGTAAATATAAAAGTGAACATAGAAGTCAACACTTAGAGGCGACAGTCTGTTTCATGCTATATGCAATCGTCAGGCCACATATGCTGTTATTTTTCTCGGCTATTTATATATATACGGGTTAGTGGTGCATTGTGGGTATTCTATTATGGCGGTTACTTTTTTACCGGAAGTCGCTTTGTTTATTTATTTGGGTCAAATTATATTGCTCGTTTTTTTTTTTTTTTTTTTTTTTCTTATTTTATTTATTTATTTATTAACGTAGTAAAAATTTGTTTATATCACGTATTTAACAGTTTAGTTTTGGTTTGAGAATTTAATTAAAGCTATTTGTTCAATTTTGGGGTTGGTTGTTGTAGTTCATTCTAACTATTATTTTTTTGGCGGGAACAGTTTTTAATTTGGGATTGGTTTGTCTATTTACTTGGATGAATTTAGGTCAATTTATTTGTATATTTTCTCTTTTCGGTTTTCGGTTTTTTAAGCAACATAGTATTTATTTATTTTATTTTAATTTTATTTTATTTTATTTTATTTTATTTATTTTTTTTTTATTAGTGTATTTGTTTGTTTTTATTTTTATTTTTCCGTTTTTCATTTTTTTGGGTTACGTAGTAAAATTTATTTTCATGCCTGCATTTTGAGATGAGCTCGGATCTTTTATTTAATAATTTATTTTGTTCGGGAAAAGTAATGATAGCTTTTTTTTTTCCCCCAAGCAAAGTTTGCAAGTTTTTGATTGGTTGTTGTAGGCTGATGACTTTTTTCCTTATCTTCCAAGATATTTTTGGTGTGATGTGCGTTTTGTTTTTTATTTCCCAGATATACTTAAACATAGTACTGTTCGCATATTTACTATTTGTGAACGATGTTTTTGTGTATAATTTCTTTGCTTCCAGGGTCCTTCAGTTACTCCTATGTATACTTTTTTTCTTCATTATCTGATGATTTTATCGTGGCTTGGTATATTACGTTGTTTTGTAAACAATTTCCGTTTAAGGGACATTCGTTCTTTATTCTTTATTAAATAAAAGATCCGAGCTCATCTCAAAATGCAGGCATGAAAATAAATTTTCACTTTTTATATATATATATATATATATATATATATATATATATATATATATATATATCTCAAGAGAATAGAATCCAGGTAGAGCTCAGTTTCCAGGACAGGGTAAGAATATAATAAAAGGCTTAAACACTAATATTCCCTGGTTATAATTTATTACATTGGAATCGTAATTACGATCCGATTCATCAGACCTAAAATATGTAGGTCAGATGAATTGGATTGTAATTACGATTCCAATGTAATAAATTATAACCAGGGAATATTATTGTTTAAGCCCTTTTATTATTATATACATGTCATTCGCAGACAGTGCTGTTTCGCAGCTCTTCAGTGTGACTAGACTACCGAATGACTCAAGCGAGGATTGAAACTCAACCGATATGGCGTCAGTCAGAGTTCCTACCACTAAGCTATCTTCATCCAACAGAATGAAGCAGCTAAATCTAGCATATTCTTTTTACAAATGTAAACAAATATCAATCAGCCGGATGACTCCATTCATTTTACTGAAGAGCTTCGCATTAACGCAGGTGGCTGTTTTTTGTAGAATTAGCTTGTCATTCAACAGTGCTCAACTGAAATATATTTTCAAGAGCTAAATTATGTCATTCGCAGACTGTACTGTTTCGCTATATCATAGCTCTTCAGTGCACATGTCGCCAGCATCCGTCTTCTTTTTTCTTTTTATGTGCCGTATCCCTTCAGGACGTAGGCGATCATGGCTCTCCACTTCCCCTCTCCCTTCTAGCTCTCAATATGTTTTCTCCCTCCACTACTTCCCCCAGGAATATTCTGTCATCCACTTGCTTAAATCCGCTAGGTATGTCATTCGATGCTTTCTCTTGTCTTTCTTTTTCTATATCCGCCCTGTGAGTATCAGATTCTCCAAGCTCTGCTTTCTTACCACGTGTCCCCCAAAATTTCAGCTGTCTCTTTCTGATGTTAAGTATAAACTTCTTCCTTGTTTGCATCCTCTCTCAAACCTCATCGTTGCTCACACACTCGGTCCATAATATCCTCAACATCCTTCTGTAGAACTATCCCTCCCCTGTCTCGAGTGTCGTCTTCATCTTTGAGGAGACCGTCCAACATTCGCTACCTTAAAGGAGCACAGATATCATGCAGCAGCTCAGTACGCTTCTTTTTGTTACCAAACAAATCCTCCTATCTCGTAATACATTGGATTACAAATTTATAAATCGTCCGTGCATTGAATATTGCTGCCATTGCTGTCATAACTGGTCTGGTACCCCTGCTATATATCTCTAAATTCTTGACAATATCCAAAAACGGGTATGTAATGTTTTCGGTGTAATATTTTTTGATATCTCGACTTCAGTCATTTTCCCACCGCCGTGTGGTGGGTCTCCTCTGTCTTTTCTAGAAATATATTCATGACAGTTGTTCTAATGAGCCAACCACCTTGGTACCACGACTGTATGAATTTAAACGTACCACTAGATTGGCAACTAGGTCACATTGTTTTAATGTAGATATAACCGTACGTTCTTTTTTAATAGTTTCTTTTTTTTAACACTTATCGTCTGTGGAACTTTCTACCAGTTTCTTGCTTCCATACCACCTACGTTCTTCAAAAATTTAAACGCAACGCCAATCGCTTATCTTCTGTTTCCTGAAATTGTTCTTTTATTATCCTTTCTCCTCACTAAAATATTCTCATTCTCTTTCACTCCCAGTAAGCACCTTGCGTCTTAATAGCGTTATCATCTTGCTTGTGCAATCATGTAAAAATGTCTAGTAAATTTAATCTTCACACGCTGGGCTTTTACGTTGCAATAATTTTTTTTTTAATTCTACAAGAGCATTTTTAATTGTTGAATTACACGGCCAACGCGGAGTTTTCAACCGATGGAATCTATGGCCACGTGTGACCAAGTCGTATCTTCGGAGACATCGGGTGAAGTTTGATCTGGAAGGAGATAGGCTAAGTCAGGTTTATTTACCCAAGAAACGTTATGTACGAAGACCTCGGCTTTCAATCCAGGAAATGATCAGATGCCCATCTACGAAGCGGTCACGCGATCACACGCGGCTACTTAGGAATGATGATGATGATTTCCGGTTTTACGATAAAGTTCTTGCAGTTAATAATTTATTTAATTCATTTATTCATATATTTTTTAATAATTTAACCCCGTGCAAGGCAGTAAAGCCACTAAGATACAAGGGGTTACTTAGTGTGAAAGAATTAGAAAAAAAGAGAGACATTATTAAGGAGCAAGAACAATAGAAGCGTAATCAAGAAGACTGTAGAAAAACTTTTAAAGATCAAAATTGGCTGGAAAGTATGAAGTTGGAATAAAGTGCTACAAGAGAGAAGTGCGAGAAAAGGAAATGTCAGCATAGAGCCTATAGTTACATCTAGCTAATTCATCAGTAAACTGATGAGGCCTTGTTGGCAAACTAATACTGCGTTTAAATTCATAAAGTCTAGGTACCAGAGCGGAGAGTTCATAAGTCATAAGTTCATAGGTCATAAGTCTAGAGAGAGAGAGAGTTCATAGGTCATGTCTTGAGAGAGAGAGCGAGAGAGAGAGAGAGAAAGAAAGAAAGAGAGAGAGAGAGTGAGTGAGAAAGTGAGAGAGTTCATAGGTCATAAGTCTAGGTACCAGAGCGGAGAGTTCATTCGAACAATTACCAGGAAAGTATTTATAGAAAAGCTTCAGAGAAACTATATTACGGCAGTGTACAATATCACCGTCGTTATTTAAATAAATTAATATGCTTGTAAAATTCCCCGTATGCTTTTGTTCTTATGGACAACACGAACGATATGACTGCTTTCTTTGTTCTGGAAATGTTTCGATAGTTGTTTCAAAACAACAACAACAAAAAAAAAAAAATTAAAAAAAGGAACTTCGTTTACTTGAGTAAGTCATATTTGATGCCAAATTTACTGTGTCCATGAAACGTGGATGGATGGCAGTTTGAAACTAGTAGGATATATTTTACAAGCAGAATACGTACTGACAGTAATTAAAGAGAAAGAATGCACAGCTTTGATAAACTGCAAAATCGAAATAGATAATCTGCATGCATGAGCTATATAATGAGAAGGTGACGCTTCTCGATAGATATATATATATATACGTATATATTGAGAAAAAAGAAAACTAATCTGACGTTCATTCCCAAATGCACATACTAGCAAACACTGGCTACACAAACACACACACACACACACACACACACACACACACACACACACACACACACACACACGGAGGAAGAAATATAGAAGGATGTGAATATAATCCTTATCGAAAATACCTCCTTACTTTTCCACGAAAAGAATAAACACAAACTAAAAATTCTCGAATCTATTTATATCAAAAACCTGAATAAAATTAATTACGAATACTTCAAAAACATTTTAAAATGTGTACAAGAGATAGTCTTTAAATGTTAGCGCTTGTCACTAATAGTTTTTCCTTTATCTAGCAACTACTCATGCCTGGAACTTTTCTACAGCATACCTAGTTACCTCCCCTTAATCAGTGTCTGATAACCAGCAATAACAGAGCCTTCGTGACTCCACATATAAATATAATGGTAATCTTAGGATGACCACAAGAGTTTTGTCCTTCACAACCTTGAACACTAAACATTAACTCTGTATTTAACAATACCCTGATGATGACATTATGCTATGTCGAAAGTACTCGAAGTAAATTACAATATGAGCCAACACAGTGTTTTCTTCTCGTCTCTTAAAAACCGCACAAAAAAGCTTATTCGCATATATGAAAGGATCTAATCGAAAATAAGTAGACAGAACGTGTCTAAATTATCTAACGCAACCTGTCGGAATGTAGATGGAGAAATTTTCAAAATGATTATTCGTTCCAAGCAAAACTCTCATCCTTAAAAATAGAAAACAGTTTAATTTTAAGTGTTCGGAAGGGAAAATCATGTAAACAATTAGTCCATAACTGGTGCCCGAACAAGAATTCTCATCTTTCCACGCAAGAAATATAAAATAATAAAACATAAAATTTAACGCCATTTTCCTGAAACATGTATCAAGGAGATATTGCTACTCAAACAGACAACTCTCCCTCTCTCTCTCTCTCTCTCTCTCTCTATATATATATATATATATATATATATATATATATATATATATATATATATATATATATATATATATATATATATATATATATATATATATATATATATATATATATATATATATAATATATATTATTTATTTATTATTACTTTGATATTTTCGAGAACTAATTTCGTCCGAAAAATTTAAAGCAATATATTTTTGAAGTGCCAATCCTATTTTTTTCAGGTCACTTCCACTGGAATATAAATTTATTTTCTTTCCCCATTATTTTCCTTTATATGATTTGTTTCTTTTTAGCTCCTCTTCATTCGCAAATCACGTCACGATATTTGAATTCTACACAGAAAACGAAAATCTAAAATAAATAAAATCCCCCCACCAAAAAAACCAAAAAAAACAACAAAAAAAAAACAAACAAAAAATAAATGTAAAACAACAGCAATACAACAAAGTATATATACGCATTCAAATTTTTGGTCGGGGAACGAAAGGCGATATTCATGAAGGACCCAATGACGAACAATGTCATTACAATACAATAAACTTGCTCGACTTTCTCTCTCTCTCTCACTAACATCTACTACAGCAAATAATTGAAAGCGGAACGTACACACATGCACACACATACATACATACTCACACGCGCAAACATACACATACAAACACACACACAAATATATATATATAATATTAGTGGTCAATATACAATTCATTAGACTACAAGGTCTGATATATATATTTATATAATGTCATCCACATACAGGCCTGTTTCGCAGCTCATCAGTGTAGCTAGACATCCGATTGCTGGGATCGAAAACCAACCAATTTGGCATCAGCCGGAGTTTCTACCCCTGAGCTATCAGCGCACGGCAGAGGGAAAGGGAAAATCAAACGCCAGACAGCCATAGTGCTCAATTCATTTAATGATGGGTCCTTTTTAGAATTACCCCTCTCTCAAAAGTGCTCAACCGAAATTATCGATATATATATATATATATATATATATATATATATATATATATGCGTGTGTGTGTGTGTGTTTATGATTAAAATATAGTTCTATGGTATGCTATATAAATTAGGTAAAAGTGCCTAATATCAGAGATACGATATTTTTCAATATAACAGTTAACGGTTTAACACATTATTCAGGCCATGGTAAAAAAAAAATTGCTTTCAAGCATGACCCAGACTACCGCAACTCGGTGTTGAAATCAGTGTCGATTCTTATCTATGTATATAGCTATATACATATGTGTATGTGTTTTGTGTGTAAAAATTCAGATTTTTAAGCATTTTATTCCAAGTTAGCGGGGAGAGCCTCTAGTACGCAAAGGGGTTACAGAGAATGAAAGTAAGAGAAAAGATTACGTACAGTAGGGGTTGGGGAAAGGTAAAAAGAAGAACGGGGATCAAGGCACCAGAAGATGACGATTGACGTTGCATTTAAATTTTTGAAGATTGTACTTATCAGGGAAAAAAGTAAGAGGGAGGGAGTTCCACAGTCGGAAAGTGCAAGACAAGAAGTTGTTGGTGTATATGGGGTGGGTATATTTAACTCTTTCAATACTAAAATGGTGGGACCTAGATACTAACCTAGTAGAACGCTTAAAATCATGTAGTCGAGGCACCAGTGAAACAGCTGGTCAGACAAGTTGCCATGAAAATATATGTAGAAAAGCCTCAACATGTCTGTGAGAAAGTGACTGGAGTCGAGATGGCAAGTCAGGACCGACTACATTGCAGATTCTTCTTTATATTTTGTCGAGGACCACGAGATTGAATTGCAGGGGCACCAGATCATATATGGCAACAATATTCAATGGATAGCCGAATGGTAAATTTGTAAATATATATATATATATGAAGAAATATAGTCTTAAGATGTGCTATATTTATATAGAGCGTGTGTAAATATAAAAGTGAACATAGAAGATGGGAAAATAATAGTATAATATATAATATAATTATAATAATAAACGACAACAATCAATCCCAAAATTGAATAAATAGCTTTAATTAGCATCCCAAACCAAACCAAAACAAAACTATTAAATAGACAATATAAACAAATTTTTACTACGTTAATAAAAACAACGGTTAACATAAAATAAAAATAAATATATAAGATAAGAAATAAAAAAAAATAAAAATAAAAACAAGCAAAATAATTTAACCCAAATAAATAAATAAACAAATAAACGACTTCCGGTAAAATAACCGCCAAAATAGACTACCCACAATGCCCCACTGACCCGTATATATAAATAGCCGAGAAAAATTACAGCACTCGTGGCCTGACGATTGCATCTAGCATGAAACAGACTGTTGCCTCTAAGTGTTGTCTTTTTATATATATATATATATATATATATATATATATATATATATATATATATATATATATAATATGTACTATTCTTACATTTGTCAGGCTAAAATATCCACAGTAAATACTTATCTCGTATTTTTCAATTTCCTTCTAAACATGTATCAGGTTGGTGCAAAAATAATGACGTAATAATGACGTTTTTTTGACGTTAAAACGACATTATTACGTCATTATTTTTGCACCAACCTGATAGATATATGTACAGCTTAACTTGCAGTTTTTATATGGAGAAATCCATTGAAGATCGATTTTACTGACCACGGCTTTCAAGATAAATTTTCTATCTACTACACTACAGCTGGCGCATTTATGTATGTAGTTATTTACTAAGTTTATTTTATTCTGTCTTGTGCACACAATAATGGGTTACCTAGTAGAGACAGAACGAAATGGCAATGGTTTCCAGTCCCATTTGGCTAACCATTACGTTACAGCAAGCACCATTGTGATAATGTATATGCGTATCTCTATATGTGTACGTGATGAAAAATATCGGGACACGCAGGAATTATCCTGGACACCAATAGAATATATTTAAATAAGTAATGCTTACTTATCTACACGACAATGATGGGCAAAAACCACCACGATTTTGCTCACTCCGCTTACCTGGCTCGGAATATCACGTGATGCGCAGCTCCCAGTTTATCTAGCTCCACGGCCGACATGCGCAAAGCAACTTCCGCCCATCGAACGTGTGCGCTGCGAATGAAGACACAATTTACTGACGTCATTTGGCGTCGCATAAATAATTCAAAACTTGATAAGAGGAAGGGTTTATGACATTCGTTTTATGATGGCTTGTTTTTTTTTTTGTTCTTATTTTTAGCATTATTCCTATGATGGCATAGAGGAAGAGAAAAGAAAGAGAGAAGTGAAAAAGTATGTGAATAAAAAGAAGAGAGAAAGAGAGGAAGAAAAAAGAGAAGCTTTGTAAGAAAAAATAGGGAGGAGAGAGGAGAAAATGTCGTGTGAGTAAAAAAAATAGAAAAAACATGCTAGAAGGAAAGGAGAGAGTGAAAAGATAAGGCGTGTGAAAAACAAAGTAGAGAGAAAAGAAAAGATACTGAGGAAAAGACAAGAGCGGAAGGAAGAGGAGTGTGAGAAATTGAGAGCGAAAAAGAAGGTGTGTAAGAGAAAAAAGTGGGGAGAGAATGAAAAAACAGTATAAAAGAAAGAGAATAGAGAAGGTGAGTGAGAAAAAGTTAAAGGAGAGAGAAAATTGAAGGTAATTGAGAAGAAAAGAAAAGATAAAATGGAAAAAGTCTGTGAGAAAAAAGAGAAAGCACAGGTGAGAAAAAAGAGAAAGACAAAGGTATGTTTGAGAAAAACTGGAGAGAGAAAAGAGTAGGTAAGTAAACAAAAAAAAAGGAAAGAAAAGAGAAAAGACAGAATAGAAAAGGTCTGTGGGAAAAAAAGAGAAAGCGCCTGTGAGAAAAAAAAGAGAAACGGTATTTTTGATGTGAAGAGGAGAGAATAAAAAAGAGTGGAGCGATAAAAGAGAAGAATGACAAAAAAGAAAGAAAGAAAAAAAGAAAGAAAGTGTATGAAAGTAGAGGTGAGAGAAAAGAGAGAAGGTGCATGAAAAAGAAGAGAAAAGAGATATATTAAAAAACAGAAAAAAGAGAAAAAGTACAAAGCAGACACAGAGAGTGGAGCACAAAAAGTGAGATTGCGAAACACAAAAGAATAATTTACTTAAATGGCTCTATTCCCGTTGATTTTGTTATTTCATGAGACGACCATTTCTTTTCTCCCAAGGATGTGACTTTCTCTATAATTTGCATTTATCACTATGGATATGAAACAGGAAAATTTTTCTCCCTGTATAAAAATATAAGAAAAAAAAATCTCTTTTGAATGCATAAAAATGTAACGAGCTTCTTAAACGATGTATCGTTAAAAAAAAAAAAAAAAGAAAAAAAACAGACTCGCTTAGGGAAACAAAAAAAAAAAACAACTTTTTCTGTCTTAGATCATATCAGAGTTATTGATGTTTTCAAATCTTGGTTTTCCGGTAAAATATCATCAATATTTTCATTCTTTTTCGCTTTTTAAGATATCAGAGGGGTACTTCTTTTTCTATGTGCCGCGTCCTCTTATGACATAGGCTCTCCACAACTCCCTTTCTCATGTGACTCTTAGCCGTTTTTCTCTCATTGCTAAGTCCCTGGCTCCCGTTCAGCCATCCATTCACACAAGCTTGCCTGTTAAATGGCTCACTGCCTTCCTCTCTCTCTCTTGCACTCAATATGCTGTGTGAGGGTCTCTCTTTCTCGTTATGTCTCCAAAGAGAATAAGTTACCGTGGTTTAGAATATTTTGTTGCCATTTGCTTAAGACTTCCTTATGGCTTACATGCTCCGTCCATGGGATTTTTTTTGTATAATTCTGTAAAAAAAAAAAAAAAAAATTCATGTAGGTAAAACTTTAATAGTAAGTTTATATTAGTAATTTTATTTTTTTGTAGTAGAATATACTACAAACAACAAAATTAGTAATATAAGCTTACTGTTAAATTTTTACCTACATTTGTTGTAATTGAAACCTGAATGAAATGTTAGTAAATAAGTTATTATTTTTGTGAGTGAAACTAATAAGTAAAAAATCTGCTTAATTATTTTAATGTTTCGTATTTTATTTCTACACCTGTTTTCATCGAATCGATAGCCATTTTCGACATTTCTTGATTATGCCTGCTTGGCAACTGGTTGATAGGAAAGCAGATGTAAATAAATACGATGATGAATCAATTAAATCCCGCAGTGGGAAAAACGTATACTGTTTTTAACATCATCTCATTCTCGTTTAAAATCCAGAACTATAGGTTAAACAATAGAACAGAGGGGAATCTCTATCGTTTGGATGACAGCTAGAGACTATGCGAAGAAAAACCCTTAATTTTTATTGATTCATAACCACGCTCAGTTTTCTCCACTCACGAAGTAAAGTTCAATTCTCAAGGAGACTCCATAGTTTGAATATCAGTTCACTCCAAACCCCATGTGGAACTCATATATATATATATATATGTTAGCAAATATAAATGGATATAAATCCGACAGAATGAAGAAAATATCTGGAAAACCAAACAAGAATCCTTAGAATGTGATTATGTTGTTTTAATTATGAATGAAATGTCGACGTCTGACGTTTCGGTTTAATAACTTTCTTCAGGACAATATTCATTAAACCTGAATTCATTTTATTACATGGAGGACTGCATGCTTATCCGAAGATACAAGAATTTACTAGTCTCCGCGTATTACTACAACGAACTGCTTTCCATCGGAATCAAATTTTATAAAATTTTAAGAATACGTTTTTAAAGCGTCGCCCATTTGACGACAACGTGACCACGCTCAAACGGAAAGCTGATCATTCAAAATTTTCTATCATCTGTTTTGGATAAGACTTGTTTTTTATGTCCATCGTTTTCGTCGAGTTGTACTGATTATGTTAATTGTATTGTATTTTTAATGAATATTGTCCTGAAGAAGGTTATTAAACCGAAACGTCAGACGTCGACATTTCATTCATAATTAAAACAACATAATCACATTCTAAGGATTTTTGTTTGGTTTTCCAGATATTTTCATATATATATATATATGAGATTTTGGAAACATGGTCAGCTAATATTTTCCCTGCAGGAAGTCGTTGGCACCTTCTGCAATTATGTATCTTTACAAGAGTCGCATTAGACCAAACACGGATTATTTGTGCTAAACATAGGTTTGAACGAATTTATCTTATTTTCAGTATTCTTGAGAAATATTTATGTTCAATATCATTTAATTGCTGTTGTTGCCAGGTCCAACCGAACCCGTGGTGGTAGCAACTGCTAGGGTCCCAACTATGGGCAAATAGTGAACCCCGAAACATTATGAAAGTATAAAAATACATATTTATAGTAAAAATACCAGCAATATATTTGTATACACTAAAATGACCAAACAATGTATTTTATAGCGAAATGGCCAACAATACATTTTATCTGTAATTGCGTTCAAAATATGTAGATTTCAACGTTGATAACCCATTAAATAAACAAAACAATGATCCAACTTTCTTTCAACACTGCAACCTCTTTTCCCACGGACACAGTACCTGAAGACTATCATCACTCCATTGCTATTTCTATGTCTTTAAATATTTAGATGAAATCTATTCTTTAGTTCCACCAGTTATGGCATTTACAGCAAAAGTCGGCTATACTACTGCCAAGGAGTCGAATCACTCTAATTTCCTCTGTATTTCAAATGTAACGAGAAAGTTTAATTCAGAACCTTTTCTCAAGAACTGCTACGTTGTGTAATGTACGCCTACGTGTATGATTTTCTGAAAACAACAATCCTAAACTTTTAAGCCAAAGACCAATCGTTATATATCCTCCTTATCCTCATGATATTTTCACCAGATCATCATTCATTATATCAGACACCACATTCATCTTAAATATTTTTTAAAGTTACACTTACTTTGACTGGCCCATGAGTTTGGTCTTGGGTAAACACAAACATGAATAATTTAGTGTACTGACCTTGATATAAGAGTACCTAGCTTTTGACTATCGGTCTTTTTACTTGTCATGATGGGGTTCGTAGCTTAGGTTGGTTGTATTTTAGCGACATATCGATCTCTATAGGCTATTTAAATCTAAACATTTTTGTACACAATTTTATTTTATTTTTGGATATAATAATAGCTTAGTGATACAACTATTACTAATTAACCCATAGCCTGGGGAGAAGGGGTGGATTCATACCTTTCCCAAGTGTATTTGCGCATAAGTGAATATAAGGAACACGATTGGAATTGAAATTCGGTTCTCCGATTAACAATTCCAGGACATTACACGTTACACAATCCACGCATCCAAGCTTACAGCACCTAGTATTTTCAAGCTGTCACACATCTGGGTATTGTCAAGGTCCGATTTTGCTTAACCTCGGTGACTGAACGGGAACCTGTGTTTCAACGTGATATGGCCATAAGCCCTTGTCATAATGGATATTTCGTTAGAAGCACATACATCTCTTCCTGAAAGGCTATAGTTCGTTGTGTATTAAATTGAAGAAGTAGAACTCATACGAAGCAGTGGTTGCTGGAATTCGAACTGGCTTTTAGTTCCCTTTTCTCTAGCAAGAAGCAACGTCCAGTGAGGACTAGTGAGAAGAGACAGTGTTGTTGCATTCTCACTATTAGATGCATGCAGAGATCAGATCCTTTATTTACTTTCCAGTTAAAAGCATTGATTCATACGGAGCAAGTTCAGGCAAAGATGAAGCAAATGAAATGTACAGCAGGGAAATGGGCACTTTTCCATTTAATTGTGTATACACTTATTTTTATCGCAATTAGAACTCACAGGTATGAAAATCAATTCTTATTCTTTTACTTGCACTTAAGGGTGTGGTCGGTCACGGTTCTCCTCTCCTTCGTAGCTCGAAGCAATGTTTGTCTCATTACTATAATTACCACACCCTGTGCTGCCATAATTTAACCACGCTCGTTAGGGAGCTTGCCTATTTTCCCGACTTTGTGCCTATTTTCTTTAATATGTCAAAGCAAGACATTAAATATCCATAAGGGCACGTAGCTAGATGCACAACAATACACACATATGTAGACACATACCGGGTGTAACAGGAAAATTGTCCAAATCGTGTAACAGCATAATTGTCCATCACACAAAATGTTTAATATCTAAAAACACACTAAACTAATTGAGTGTCTTTTTTTTTCTTTGAGGTTTTCAGATGTTTAACCATCTTGGCACCATTTGTCACTGGAATATCTGAAAAAAAAAACTCTTTGAGTTATTCAGTTAAAAAGAGTTTAAATTTGTTTTGTGTCAGAACGACTGTCTTTCCAACGGAGCAATGGTGAGAGGAAAATTATCCTTCATGCCTTTAGTAATGGTATCGACATTATTACTCTGGGTTCCATCGTCAAAATCAATTCAAGAAACATCAAGTGAACGGTGAATAAGTTTTAAGAAGAAGAAAACTGGATCAGGAGATTACAACAGGGAGAGGGATCAACATTTCAACTTAGAGCTAAACAGATCAATTAGAAAAGATCCAACTCAATCCATAAGACGTTTGGAACATGAGAGAGGAGTTTGACATATGACAGTCCAGGGATAAGTGAAAAAAAGACTTGAAAATGAAATCGTGCATGAAACCTGTGAGGCACTTTGTTACAACAGAGCAGAACGTTAGAAAGTTAGAGAGGGCGAATTGAACGTGAATAAGTTGGTAAATGATCCTGGAATAACATATATATATATATATATATATATATATATATATATATATATATATGTGTGTGTGTGCGTGTGAGTGTGTGTATGTGTGTGTGTGTGTGTGTGGGTGTGAGAGTGTGTGTATGTGTGTGTGTGTGTGAACTTTATTTCAACCCTTCATGAGCTTCAGATCCTTATCTATGATCAATTGATGATGAACATATCATTTTCGTTTATGATCGATTTCATCGCAATTCTTCTGTTAAGCTTGGAGAGTAATTATACATTGTTATTGCTCAAAGTAGAGTACAATAGTGTTATAAAATCCTCGGAGAATTCCAGTAAGATATCTTTAATCATTTCTAAGATACAATGGTTCAGAGCTTAATGCAACAAATGGACAATTTTGCTGTTACACGATTTGGACAATTTTGCTGTTACACCCGGGGAGCATATTTTAAAATGCAACATATCTTGGATTACGAAATGACATAGAGTGCCAAACATTATATAACTGATATAAAAGTGTTCAAAATATTAGCTAAGATTTTAATATCTCATATAGGCATCTGATATCTCTTTCGCTGACGGTGAACCATCATAATCTTGTGGACTCCAAAAACTGCATACTTGTATGTTCTCTTTGTGACGATGACCATCACATAGTTATTGTTATATACCGTACCTATGAACACTAATGGGTATATCCCAATCCTCATAAATACGTTGACGCTACTGTAAGTGGTGGTAATATGCTGTCTAAGTTGTTCACCACTAGCAGTGGTTTACCTACTTCATGCCACTGGTGAGTATTGTATTTTGTTGATGTTATAAAGATTACCAATTAATTTCCAAGCTCTGTTTTGGTTATTCCTCTTTCAGTAACCTATTCTAGGTTTCAACAGATATAATCTTCAAATCTTAGATATATTGAACTTTTGTATATCAGTTATGTAATAATTATATTTAGTACTTTAAATGACTGAGTGAGTAGTTAGAACGTTCGCATTCTGAAAATGGGGACCCGGTTTCGAATCTCACCATAGTCGACTTGTCAGGAAGGAGACTTCCTTATGTTATCGGACAGGGGAGGTCGATCCCAGCGTGCGACAACTTTGGAAAGTACATTCAAACCATGCCACGAATTGATCCAGGTTTTGTGAGTGGCATTGGGTAGACGAAACCCTTGGGTGCCGTCGATAGTTGTGCTAGCACGAAATCACAAGTCATCCTGGCTGAGGGCTTGAGCGTGCTTGCCTTGCTCAAATTGTTGATCACGCTCTTTCCCACAAACTGTAACTAGGGTCTGCTCAGCGTGTTTGGTGGGCTCTGTGGGTGTTGAATAAACACAAATGTGCCTGAGCAAGCGTCTGCAACGGGGATTGGCTAGCCACTCTAGTAGACTGGTATCCTCGAATAGGCGTGACCAACTATATATGCATACTCTATGTAATTTTTGTAATCCAAGCTATATGCATTTACATTGTGTCCCATCTCTATGGGATAGCCCGTACATATGTATAAAAGAATAAGTAGATAAACAAATATACGGGGTGTATGTAACAATAAGTCCGTAGTCTAACGACGAGGGAAGCATTTGTTTTAAAAGTGATATTTACTTTTCAACATAATCTCATTCCTTGTCAATGCACTTAACGAGTATATATTAATAGCATAGATCAATTTCAGCTCAAAACTCTGTTAATAAATGCCTGGCTAAAAGGAATTTCTTTGATTCTAAATGCAGATAGTCATTCCCTATTTATGAATATTAATCTAATTTTGACATGACTCATGTGGGAGACAGAATCTTTAATAATTTAATAAAACTATCAATATATGCCCGATCTATTGATGACATATTTATATTAACGAAAATCATAGATAAATTAAAACAATCAAAGAAACATTTGAAATGAACTTAGTTCATTTATGAACTCAACATTAAAAAAGGAATCCCTTTACTTGACTTTGCGGTAGATGCTAATAATCATGATTTTATCAGTTCAATATAGATTAATCTAAACAGGTTTTGTTAACTTCAAGCGATAAGATATATCTTGGTAATTATTTATTAATAAATATAATATTCATGAACGTTTCTAATTTCCGAATAAAATGTATCAGAATGAAAATTATGGATTTTTTTTCATTTTGATAGACATGGATTTGTTAGCTACGTGCAATTATTTATTTCAAATGCCGGTGAACAAATTAATTCAAAGTGACATCATGTGTCAAAGAGTTACGCGGTGTAAGAAAGGTACCAACAAAGAATATTTATACGTTTTAATTTGTAGGTATATTAAATAATTAATACACACTTTCAGATAATATTTCTTATAGGGAATGCTATATTATTTAATGGGGATTGAGGTTATTTGTATAGTGTCAGCTTCTAGAACTTTTGAATCTTGCTTTGCAGTAAATTCTATATATTATTTTGGTATAGCGTACTAATATTTTATAATGTTGATATATATATATATATATATATATATAAAGAAGAGATATATATTGAAATATATTTAAAAACCTCAAGTAATCTTATTATTTCATACACAAGGTAAAAAGAAAATAGCAAAAACATAATAATAATAATAATAATGATAATAATAAGCACAGAGAAGAAGACGATATGAAAAGCTTTGTAGGCTTTATCGCCAAAATAAGATATTGCAAACGGACCTTAAAATTTACAGGGAAATTGAAAAAAACAACAACAGTTATAGATCTAAAAAAAAAACAAAAAAAAAACAAACAAAAAAAACCCCCACTATTTATTGAAAAACTGCAGACACTTTGGGAGAATATTTGGAGCACTCCAAAGGAATAATACTCCAATGCAGAATGGATCAAACGAGACAAAGAACGAATGTTTGATAAACCTGGGAATGGGAAAATATAACCATAAATAAAGTTAGGCAAGCTCTAATGAAATCCCCAAAATGAAAATTCCCAGGAAATGACAAGGTACCTAATTTTGGGCTCTATCATCTGTCATCAATCTAAAAACCCCTTGCAAAAACTTTATCAATACTTATTAATAATCCCAATGAAGTTCCAGAATGCGCTACTGCAAGTATTACATATCTCCTGTCAAAAACGGGAGAAACAGATGATCCGAAAAATTACAGGCCGATAACATGACTGACCACTACCTATAAATTGATCACGTCTGTCCAAACGAACTGTACTGTATTTTTCTTGAATGTTTTTTTTTTTAAATCATTTCACTCCAAGCAAGGCAGGAATGACTCTACTACGCAGGGGTTTACAGAGAGTGAAAGTGAGAGAAAAGACAGGGTAAAGCGGGCTTTGGGTAAAGATGAACAGGATTCAAGAAGACAGTGAATGGCGATTGATGTTACATTGAAATTTTTGAAGATTGTAGTTATCAGCGAAGCAAGTAAAAGGAAGGGAGTTTTACAGGCGGGAAAACCGAGAAAAGAAACCGTTGGAGTAGAGGTGGCGGTTATATTTAACTATTTTAACAGTAAAAGCGTGGGACCTAGTTTCCAATCTAGTAGTACACTTCAATTCATGTTCTTGAGAAATCAAATGAAATAACTCTTTTCTCAAGCTAACATATTCATGTACACCCTTAAAAATATTTAAGAATTAAAAAAGTAAAAGAAAACTGTTAACAAATGGACTTAAGGAAAGAAAATAAGAACAACATTAATTCAATTCTGTTAAACCTGAAAAAATATTGTCACCTAGCTTCCTCCATAATTGTTCCTTTCATTTCTTTAACAGTGAAAAATTTGTTTATATTTCTGAGATGAGGTATTATGCACAGTATTTAAATTAGTCGGACTATTGTCCTCATCTTTGTCGCCATATTTGTCACAACGTTTCGGCCGTTGTACGCTCAGGCCTTCTTCAGGTGGTTGGAATTTCGAACTGAACCCTTTATTTCGCTCACTGGGGTAGACTGTTCTAGTTCCACGTGCCATGTTTGATGGATGTCAGTTATCACTTATCTCCTGCCAATTTTCCCTCTGACACATGGCACAGTGGATAAAGGCGTTGGTTAGATCCAGTGACAGACCCAAAGAAGGTGAGTTCAATACCTGGTTAAGGCAGTGGAGAACTTTCAGAGGGAAAATTAGCAGGAGATAACCGATAACTGACATCCATCAAAAAAACATGGCACGTGGAACTAGAACAGTCTACCCTAGTGATCGAAATAAAGGGTTCAGTTCGAAATTCCAACCACCTGAAGAAGGCCGGAGCGTACAACGGCCGAAACGTTGTGACAAATATGGCGACAAAGATGAGGACAATAGTCCGACTAATGTAAATACAGTGACAAATTTGTGAATATTTTAGAATATTCCCTCATTCATATTTAAACTGTTGCTTTTTTGTGTATATAAATAAAGGTTCATGAATAAAATTTGTATATTTGCCTTGATAAAATAATTTTCATTGTTCAGAGATTAGTACTTAAGTTTCATTTACAAATTCAATCTTAAAATGAAGTCTATTGAAGAGTGGATGCGATCTCCAAGAAATTCTAAGTCGAGCTAAATAAACTGTTCATTTTGCTTATTAATGTTAAAGCTCTATCTCTTTATATTGAGCACTATGATATTAAAAATATTTTCCTTCCAGCAATACTTGGTTCAGCTGTTCTTTATTTTTTGACAAAACGTCAAATTTGTTTTATATATATATATATATATATATATATATATATATATATATATATATATATATATATATATATATATATATAAAAAGTGTGTGTGTGTGTTGTTAGATTTAAGAAGTACTGCCTTCATTATTCACTTACCTTTTATTCGTCTGCGCTTTTTTTTTTTTTCTTTTCAACTTATTTTCCCATCTGGGCTATTTTTCAATTAAGTTCGTCATTGTTGCCGGCATCAAAATTGTGCTAGGCCACATGAGATACAATGCTGGCCAATTTTACAATCTCCCCACCAAACAGGTTATTAAAGTGCAAACAATAGATATTATCACTTTTTTTCGTTTAGAAAAACAATTTGATAAAAAATAACCGCGGAATTTGTCATTTAATGAGATTAGCCTAGTCTGGCACAAGGCCAAAATTGTAAGCTTACAGTGAGGCTGCAACTCGCTATTCAGTAGAAATGGTCAACTAGTAAAGCTCGCTTACCCAACACCGAAACCTGTATGGGAAAATGTATATTATTATTCACTAAGCTTCGTATAATTTGGCATAAGTGCAGAAGTGTACGGGACACGGTGAGAGTCAAACTCACTACATAGTACTAATTGTCAAACGCGTGTATTTTCGTCAAAAGATAGGCAAATTATTTTTTGTTTAGTGCTGTAATGTTATTGAGTGGATTTTCTATAATTTTCTATCTAATGAAACATTGAAATTTGTCATGGGAATGGCTTCCATCATTTCACCAATGTGTGTGTTATTTGTTGGCGTTAGCTATACTGACTTTATGAAATGAAAGTAGAATCCAAGTAGTCGCTGATTATTGAATTTAGAAATTGATGAGGTATATACATCAATGGCTCGACAACGTCGTAGCATCTTAACAAAAAAAAGACAAAAAGAAACACGAAAAATGGAAAAAAAAATGTTGCTTCCTACTTTATTAAATACAATGCCAAATAGTAAAGTTAAAGAAAGAATTGTTGATCTATTATCAATAATCCTTTATCACACAACAGAAGGATACTGATAATATCAATGACGTCACATGTGAGCAAAGAGAAGAATTTAATGCAAATGGAAGGAAAAACTACGCACACTTAGAATTAGAAAGTTGAAATTTCTAGGACAGATAATGAGGAATGAAGGCTGAGAATCTTTGGCACTCACAGGACATACTAAAGGCCAAAGGCAAATAATTCCATGGTAATTGTTCTGAATAATCTGCGATGTTATTGGTCCTGACCTGAAATCTCTGATTCAGTCAATTTCCCACAGCCGCAACGTAGCTTCTCAGTGCCTTTTCTATAAATATTTTCATGGTAATTGTTCTGATAAACTTTCTTCTATGGAAGCCAGATTTTATAAATTTAAGCGCAATACTAGATTGGTGGTAAGGTTTCATCATTTTAAAGTTGAAATAGATAGATGCAACCCTAAGTTCTATACTGACAGTCTCTTCTTTCGCACTTCTCGCTTGTGGAACTCTTTACCGGCGTCTTGTTTCACAGTCAACTTTGATCTTCAAAAATTTGGAACCAATGTCAATCCTTACTTCTGTCTTTTTAATTTTTATTTGTTGAGGGGTTCTCCCCTTTTTACACAAATGGACTCACCCAGTATATACATATACTACGGCTACGTGAAGACCCGAGTCTAGCTGAGTCGTAATACAGTCTTTGACTGTAAGCGACGTCTGTCGAAATCTTTGCGTTAGCAGAGAGGAACCCGGACGAAGCTTTGCCGAAGGGCAAGGTTTCGTCCGGGGAGGTAGACAGGGCCTGAACCCGTCTAGGCGGGTTCAAAGGCTATATTTTTGGCCGAGCCTACGGGCTCGGAGATACCCACATTAAACCGGCCTTGTGCCATATTCAATCCTCGTGGGTGGATCGATAAATAGCGAGCAAGACCTCCGAGTCTAGCTGTCGTGATACAGTCTTTGACTGTAAGCGACGTCTGTCGAACTTTCTGCGTCAGCAGAGAGGAACCCGGACGAAGCTTTGCCGAATGGCAAGGTTTCGTCCGGGGAGGTAGACAGGGCCTGAACCCGTCTAGGTGGGTTCAAAGGCTATATTTTTGGACGAGCCTACGGGATCGGAGATACCCACATTAAACTCGGCCTTGTGCCACATTCAATCCTCGTGGGGGGATCGATAAATACCGAGCAAGACCGAAGAGTCGAGTCGAGTCCAGAGTGACAGAGTAAAAGGTTGTAGGTAACGTGGCTTAGACAAAAGGTTGTATTAAACGTGGCTTAGACGAGTAAATTACCATAAATGTTGAGCCTGGATATAATGTTTGGGTCTCCAAATTTCGATTATTTCTACTACTCACCAACTTATTTCAATTGAACTCGAGATGAAAATCGAGAAAACAGGGGGGGGGAGACCAAGATGGACGACCCTAGTTGGGAAGACGCAAAGAAAAATGAAGGAGAATTTGTTTTCATATAATTTCTTGAATTTCTTATTCCAATATTCTGTCTCGAAGTTTCGTTATAATGTCTGCGCTAACGAAAGAAAGACGGAAACATATACAGCGAATTATTGAAACTGTTAACCCTGCCAATGTTTTCATTAACACTTAGTAACAATTTGTTTACACCTGACCTAGCAGAAAACTAATTAAGGTGAGAAAATCGTCACCTGTAGTGCTTTACTTTGTTGGAATAGAAAGTGTATATACGAAGGAAATAAATGAAGAGGAGAAAGATTGAAATATGTTTTTCTTGATTGAGCAATACATTGCACACAAACACACACGTGTTTGCGTGTATGGGGGGTGTGATTGAGTGGCGTGGTAAGCACTTGTTTAGTTTTATTTTTTCAATTTGATCTATCTATCTATCTATCTATCTATCTATCTATCTATCTATCTATCTATCTCATTCTTTTTGTATCTATCTATTTCTATTTATCTTGAACAAGAACATTCATATCGACATGCTATAAATAATTAAATAATAATATAGAAATACCTTTGGCCGAATATAACATAGAATCCAAAATAAATTAATAAAAATATAAAACGTAATAAAAAAAAAACTTATTTAACTTTTTATTTTTACATTCATTGACGAAATTTTTTTTTATTTCCCTCGAATATTTTAAATTCACTATTTTCTTATAATAAACGTCGCAGTTAATTTGGCCATTAAAACATTAGTTAAATACAAACACCGTTTATAATTTTATTGCGCTTTCATTTAAGATGAATAGAAAAAAAAAAAAAATAAACGAACAGCCGGGGAGTAAAAGTATCTAAAGAAAACGAACATACATTTTTATTCATGTTTCTTTGTTTTTCATTTCATAATTACTCAGCATAAAAGATGTGAAAATAAACATGTGAATCCTGCCCTGATTCGAACGCACAACTTGGAAACAAGTAGACAAAGTAAAATATCTCAGAAACCAGGTACAATATGAATTACTTTATAATTTATTATCAGAAATATTCCATTTCACTTAAATTCCGTTTATTTTCATCATCATTTTACAATCTTTAACGTCACAGGGAAAAGTCGAAGCAGAAGGGAGGCAAATATGAATTGCTAATTTCCCAGCATGTTTCGCGCAAGATCAGCATCCGATCTTGCTAAAAATGTGTTCATTGAATGCAAGGTGACATTTTTAGAGAACGCCTCAGGCGGTAATAAATTTCTACGTAGAGAAAGTAGAGTAAAACCCTCGCCCAACTCCATAATCCACCAAGAGAATGTAAAAAAAAAAAATGTAAGGGTTCTATAAGAGTTATCTTCATCAACTTTGTCGCATTTACAGAAACATTATCATCTCGAGCGCTATTTTGATAGCTAAGACCTAAAAATATTTCGACTTCATTGCAATGTATTTTTTTTTTCTTTCTGTTTTGGCCATTCGAGGTTTCGGTGTTTTGTCAGTCGTTATTTTTTTCCTTTCTGTTTCTTCGCTTTCCAGTTCTTATTTTTGATTTTCCCTTATTTTATATTTTTTCCCCCCAAATTCTTATTTTCTCTTCGATTTCTTTCACTTTCAGCTCTTCTCTCTCTACGGTCGCAACGGCTGTTGCCAATGCAGAATAAAGGCTTTTTTTCCCATCTTAGCTCAGTAAACATTATTAGATTCACAAATATCTGTTATAGTGCGAATGCTGACGATTAATAAGCTCGATTCATATGGCAATGATGATGATTGTATTTTGCGAAACGAAGATTCAGAGAGTCCGTCAATTCCGTCCTAGGTTCTCGGTTTTGTTAAAAAAGGCATGGAAAAATATTCCAACAAAATCAACGGCAACAGGGTCAAGAAGATTATTGATTAATTGATTGACTTGTATTTTACGGTTTATCAACCATTTTCAGTTTATTTAAAGCCAGAAAATATTTTTTTTAGATTGTAATAAGTTTTGGAGATGACAATGACGTAATGATACAAGTACTACTAATTAGCCCACTGATTGTTGGCAGAATAAGTGGATTCATACCTTTACTAGGGGTATTTATACATAATTGAATATAAGGACCCCAAATGAAATTGGGACTCAGCTCTCCGATTAACAATTCCGAGCCATTATCTATAACACCACCCGCACATCCAAGCATACAGATCCTGGTATTCCCAAGCGGTCATCCATTTAGATAATGACTAAGCTCGATGTTGCTTAACTTTGGTGATCGTACGGAAACTGGTGTTTCAATGTAATGTGGTCGTCAGCTTAAAGCGGTTTCATGAAATAAATCTATTATACCGTCTTGGTAGCCTCCTAGTCCAAAGGATGAACCCAGTTTTCATTGAATGAATATGTGGCACATGGGAACATCAACAATCCCGGTTGTAGTTGGAGCCTTCGGATTGGTTGGAAAAGATTCCAGTAGACTAATTGAAGGGATTCATAGAAGCCCATGCCTAAAAGAAATACAAAAAATTGTTCTCACGAGTACAGCCCACACCTTATGAAGGGCTTTGTCTATGTAAAATACATTGTTTTTTTTAAGTGGAAAATATCATGATTACATTTCTAACCTTAGGTCCCTGGCCGGTATCCGGAAAGAAATCAGAAATCAAAAGAAATAATAATAATAATAATAATAATAATAATACACACTGACAGAACAATCAAAGCCAACCGGCCAGATATTGGGACTACACAATACACACTGACAGATATTCAAAAAGTTGTCAAAGTACAAGGACCTTGAAATAGAAATCTCGAAAATGTGGCATATGGGAACATCAACAATCCCTGTTGTAGTTGGAGCCCTATGACTGGTTGGAAAAGATTGCAGTAGACTGGTTGAAGGGATTCCTGGAAGTCCATGCCTCAAGGAGATACAAAAAATTGTTCTGACAAGTACAGTCCACACCTTACGAAGGGCTTTATGTATGTAATTTATTTTTTTTTGTCAGTGGAAAGTGTCATGACGCCATTTCTAACCTAAGGTCCCTGGGCGGGACCCAGAAAGAAATGTGTAAACGCCAGAAATCAAAGAAAATAAAAATGATAATAATAACTGTCCTGATGCGACATCGAACATGTCTCTCATGGCTTCTCATGTTAATTGATTAGAGGTACTATCTCATTTGGTATTGTGAATCATGAAAAGATACAATAAATATCTCGTTCGATGCCACAATTTTGCTTGGGAACCATAACGAGTTAAGCATGTCTCCCAAGATGTGACGCATTCTGCCTCTCTGTTTATAAGCTGTAGTATTCGTGGGGGGGGATATCGGGAACAGGTGTCGTGAGTGTTACTTTTTTAAAGTTTGAAGCCGCCAACATTATTTGGAAGTCATCGACCTCAATCAGTGATCGTCTGAAGGCCGGCTAACCCTGCTCTCTTAGCAGTCACTGATTGAGTGTGATCTAACTGGGCTTCAACTAGTATATGCGTTGCTTGTGTTAAAACGTGTCACCATATATTGCACATTTGTCTGTGATTTATGTACCTGTCATGCCTTTATCATACTACGTACATATAGTTAACGGTTTTGTTGGTGTGCCCTATTTGATTAAATAATAATAATAATAATTTGGAAAAGATTCCAGTAGACTAACTGAAGGGATTCCTGGAAGTCCATACCTTTAAGAAATACAAAAAATTCTTCTCCCGAGTACAGCCCCCCACCTTACGAAGGGCTTTATCTATCTAAAATATGTTTTTTTTTTGTCAGTTGTAAATGTAATGATGCCATTTCTAACCATAGGTCTCTGGGTGGGACACGGAAAGAAATGTGTACACATCAGAAATAAAAGGAAATATATATATAAATGCTTAATAAATTATATGGTTTGCCCAGCGGACTGTAACAGAACCCAATGAATTTGAAAAACTATGGAAGTATAAAGACATGAAAATCGAAATGTGGAAATTGAAAACAAGAATAGTACCAGTTATAGTAGGTGCGTTTAGAATGATGAAAAACGATCATAAGAACACATTGGAAAAATCCCTGGAAATCTCAGCTTAAGATAAATACAAAAAATTACCTTGATAAGTACTGCCCACGCACTAAGAATACCTTTGTCCATGTAACTCTAGAGATATTATTGAAGTTAGAAAAACAGATCATGAAATGTAGCCATAACAACACCATACTACCTGCCTTAGATCTTCTCACAGACTTGGTAGGTACTGTGACCATAGAAGAAATCGGAATATAATAATAATAATAATAATAATAATAATAATAATAATAATAATAATAGGAGTTTACCAAGTGATAAGAACATCTCTAAGAAGGCTTTTGAAAAACTAACAAAGATTGGAAACAGAAATAAAGAAATACGTGACCCTTAAAATCTAATGTTGTTCCTGTTGTAGTTGGAGATTTGGGTCTGATAAAGAAAAGAAACTCAGCAAAATTCCTGGTGCACCATGACTCCAGGAAATTCGCAAATATTTCTAACAAACAGCCAATATCTTTGTGGAGCGTTTTCTTCATTTAAGTTTTTATATTGATAACTGCTTTGTTTAATTAAATAGAAACCAAAAAAAAAAAAGCAAAAAAAGAAAACGAAAAACGCCCTTCACTTAAAAACTAAAACACTTCTTGTTTGGGGTTGGAACTTTGGGTCTGATAAAGAAAGGAACTCAAGAACAAATCAACAAAATCCCTGGTGAAACAATTATCCAGGAAATTCTCAAATATTTCTAACAAATACAGCCAATATCTTGCGAAGATCTTTGTCCATTTAAGTTTTTTTATGATGATAACTGCTTTGTTTAATTAAATAGAAATCACAAAAGCAAAAAGCAAAAACGAAATACGCCCTTCACTTACCCTAGCTCATTGGACATGATTTGGCAAATGCAGAATTTTTTTTATAATAATAATAATAATAATTTCATGTTTGCTGGTGTATAATGTCCAGAAATTGTTTATCATATCGTATGGCATCAAATTCTGAGAAATATGGAATGTTTCTCTAATGCAATTTCTTTGCTATTTTTGTTGAAACCCAATTTGTTTCGTGATGATAAATTAATTACTTATAATATCCAATTAATATTTTAAAAAATCGCTATAGTTAAGATTTGAGCAATCATGATTGGAAAAGCAAACCGTTTTAAAACTAAATTGATAAAGATATTTAACTGTCTCTTTTTTAATATTATTTATTGTTATTTGCAAACGTTGAAGCAAGTAACTGTTTCACTACGTAAAATCATGAGGTTTTAAGAATACATTAATATTATACGTTATTAAGAGTTAACATGTTCTGGTTATTAGGGATATTTTATTTAAATGCCATGTAGCATCAAATCAAAAGCGTCCATGTTTCCCCAGAGATTTCTTTTCTTAATCAAATGTCAATTACCATGATTTTTTTTAAAGCTAATGTAGTAGTTACGCCAGGGTTTTGAATTTAGATTATTCAATTTCCGAGACTGCCTGCCAATCAAAACGAGACATCTTCGCTTTCTACCTACGTGTTCCTTTGGGATGTAGGCGATCATGGCACTCCACATCTTCCTGTTGCTTTTAGCTCTTAATAAGTCTTGTCTTTTTGCTATTTCTCCTAAACTACATTAACTCAAGCCTATCAAGTTTGTTACGCGCTGTTTTCCTCTGTTTCTTCCTCCTTCAATCTGTCCTACGTGTACAAGATTTTCCAAGCCCTCTTTTCTCATTACGATCTCAGTAATTTCAATTGTCTCTTCCTGAGGTTAATTATAAGTTTTCTTTTGCTTTTATTTTCTCTAAAACCTCGTAGTTGCTCACATGTTCGGTCTATGGTATCCTCAGTATCTTTCTGTAGAACCACATTTCCGTTGCTTCAAGTCTCTTTTTCATCTTTGAGGAGATTATTTAGCATTCATTGCCATATAGAAGTACTGATATTCTGTAACTGTTCCGTACTCTTTTCTTTATTTCTAACGAAGTTTTTTCGTTTCTTAATACTCTGATTAGCTTTAGTAATGCATCTTTGGTCATACGAATCTCAGTGTCGCACTTTCTGTCCAGATTTGATTTTAGCATACCTTATTTGCAATTTGCATTTTGAACTCATACTTTTATAATTTGCATTTTGTCTTCTTGTAGTTTATATTTAGTCCGTATCGCTTTCTTTTACTAAACTTCTGTAGAAGCTTTAGTAGTTTCCTTTCTGTGTAAGCTATCAAGACTCTGTCATCTGCATATTTTATGATGTTAAGATTATGGCCGCCAACACCAAACCTCAGTAGAACATCAAATTCTCTCAGAAATGCCTCGATATATAAGTTGAACAAGTCCGGTGAGAAGACACAAACGTCTTAAGTATTACATACACCCAGCAGTGTGAATTTCTATGCCCGCACACGTATATACAAAAGTACTGAGCATTCTTTCCTTATAAATATAGCAAGTATTCAACAACATATATATATATATATATATATATATATATATATATATATATATCACATTATAAAATGGACAAAGTCCAACAATTATTTTGAGACATTTTTTATGTTTATATGTTCTTTTTATAGATACAAATATTTAAGTAAATGCTCTGTTTATAATAAACAGTATTAACAACATTTACCGGCCTATAAAAATTTCTTGGACATTCAGGCCGGTAAGTGTCGTTAATACTGTTTATTATAAACAGAACATTTATTTAAATATTTGTATCTATAAAAAGAACGTATAAAAAAAAAAAAATGTCTTAAAATAAATGTGTGTGTATGCGTGTTTGTGTATGTATGTGTGTTCGTGTGTGTGTGTATTTGTGATGCGATAATTATTAGAAAATATAGATATACAACAGAAAAAAGTATATTTAAAAAGAAATGTACTCTTTATATAGCTTGATATGGCACCGGAAACGATTGAATACAGGATGACAGCTATAGACAATATCTTGATATTTGTACGTTCGTTAGTCTCGATCTCAACGACACCGAAGACGTAATTGTCCAGGGAAATCAAATCAAGAGAGCTAGGAAGCTGCATGTTGGGGTCAACATGGTTGGGAAACTTCTCAGACAAGTTCTCCTGCTTTTCGGTGGCCATGTTGAGTACGAGCTAGAGTCTTCTTACCACATGTTCACTCATCCCGTCTCGAACCAGAACCAGAACTAGAACCAGACCACCGTGTCTATGAGCTCTGAAACAACGCGAGAAGACGTGGAGTAACATGATATTCGATTCTTAGGAACCCAATACCATCCCAGATGTTGTGTACTTGGTATTCAACATCGGGGGTACTTCCTTGAAGTTTGCACCGAGAAATCTGTGGTAGGCACACTTCAGTTGACCACGTTCAAAAAGCAGGTTATTTTCAGGTTCCTCTGGTTGACATCTCGTGTTATGAGAACGTCATGTCTTTTTAAATCCTTTGTCACACTGGAAGCTGCCATTTTAATGTTCTTGATGTATCTGTAAGACAATCGATAATGTTAAAATCAGGCGCGTGCCGGGTTTGAATGAATTTGGTCGCCTTCTATTTAAGGTCCGCTGAAAGTGTATTCTGAAATACCTAACTCACCACCTGCTATGAGGTGTAAAATGTTCTTAGCCGAACCCGCTTTACAAAAGCAGTATTGTGATGATCAAACATCGTATCTCAGAAATTTTCAGCTTTCTCTTCGTGATTTCCATTTTCCAAGTTGCTTATATTTTTCGTTCATGGTATTCTCAGCATTTTTCTGTAGAATCCCATTTCTGTGGCATCAAGTCTATTTTTCATTTGTGAGGACATTGTCTAGCATTCACTGACATAGAGGAAGACTTATATTACATAGAAGTTCAATACATTTTTCTTTGGGTCTAAAGAAATTTTCCCATTTCTCAATCTTATATATAAAGTACAGTGTATGTGTGTGTGTTCGTGCGAGTGTGTGTCCAAGGAACTCTTCCGCTCCCACTGGTCCGATTTCAATGATTCATAGCTTGCTCAAAAGCCCTAGAAAAGTTAGACGCAGGGAAAGATTTTGGTTGATCTCAGATTCAGGGTTAAAAGATTATAAGAGGTTAAAAATATATATTAATATATTATACAAGCCACTATCGTTGCTTTCATGGTTCAAGGAGAGTAACTCTTATTCTCCTTTTTCGGACGGTATATAAGCTACCTCCTGCGGATGACTTTTGGTTTAGTCATCATCACAATAGGGGATAGATGCGATAAGCATCAATAAACTACAGAAGAACTCAAAATTGATCGCTGCATTTAAGTATTGAATTAATGTTTAAGCTTACCTTTTAAAAGTTCAACGATAATTCTTCTGCTGCGATTTAATTTAATGGCGGTTTAAGGTACGTAGATTCTTATTTTCCGTAAAATTATTTTTATTTCATGGTGACAGAACAGGGGACAATTTTAGATAAAATTAATATAGTGTAAAGATGGGAAAATAGAAATTAGAATTAGTTATACATTCAACATTTGAAGAGTTAGAGAAACATATTAGCTAATTAAGTAAAACCTATATTGTGGAATCTAAATGAATAAATAAATGCGAAAATGGCGTTCAATTCTCCCACGAATTCTGAGATTAAAAAGCCTCAGCTCTAATTTATAGAAATTTACATGCGGTATATACTTGAGGTCAGGTTGTGACACAAGGTCGGTTTAATGTGGGGAGCTCGAGCGCGTGTACCCAGGCAAGGAACAAAAATTCCCCGAGTCCCCGCAACCGTCGGGTGCGCTGGTCACGGCGCGTGCACCGATCCTTCTCTCTAGTGCAATGAGAAGGCGCGGCCTCGGGCAGCTGTTCCCCAGGGCCAGGCACCTCTCAGTATAATTTTACTCAGTTGCGGCTTTGTCCTTTGACGAGTCGCCCCTGAGCGCACTCTGTCCAAGGACAGAGACGCAACTGAGAGATGATAAGTAATGTGCATAAATTATTTAGAGTAATTTACATGCGGTGTTTACTCATTCCTCACGAGAATGAGATGTGACACAAGGTCGGATTAATGTGGGCACCCCAGCGCGTACACCCGGGCAGGGACAAAAATTCCTCTCAGCCCCCGCAACCGTCTGTTGCGCTGGTCTCGGTACGAGCACCGATCCCTCCCTCTTGTGCAATGGGAGGGCGCGGTTTCGGGCAACTGTTCCCCAGGGCTGGGCACCTCTTCAGTATAATTTTCCTCAGTTGCCCCTCTGTCCTTTGACAGAGAAGACCCTGAGCGCACTCTGTCCAAGGACAGAGACGTAACTGAGAGATGATAAATAATGCGAAATCCCCCAAAGGAGGAATTTACACATTCAAGAGGAAATTACATACGTAAAGCTAAATATCTGTATTATATATTATATACTTCTAGGCAATATAACTCTTTAGGTTTAATTAATTTGCATATTGATTTAAAAAAAAAGAAGCTTTATTTCATTAATTAACTGTCCTTCATTACTGTTTTTATTCGAGGATTGTTTTGAATTTCATATAAAAAATAGTCCTGTTTAGAAATATCGTCTTATATAGCACAGAAAAAGTGTTTGAAATTTGCATTTTACTTGTTCTTCAACAAACTGGCATCTATTTTTAAAACTTTCCTTAAATATAAGAAGCCAATTTATGAATGAAATATTCATTTAAAATTTTTGCTTCAAAGATTTCAAGTAGTGAATATATCTTACTTTGCAATGCGATAGCAAGCGGGCGAAGACAGCTAGTATTACATCTATTTTTCGGAAGGGATCATTTGTTATTACAAAACGGCTTGGGATTTATGTGCCAAATTTTATGCCATCTGTTAAAACACTTCCCATATATTTAAACTTCTCTAATTGTTTAATTTTTGATATCCGTAGCTCGTATTTTAGGCTTTTTCTCATGCTGACAACAACATTTTCCGTATTCTTACAATTGATGGATAGTCCTTTCTTGCCACTTTCCTTTACTTCATTCTTTAGCAGTTCCAGGAGTTTTCTTCCTGTATCAGTCACAAAAACAGTATTATCTGTTTATCTTATATTGTTATGATTGTGTCAGGTGATGATAAATCCAGGTAGGATCTATAAATCCCTTAAGATAGCCTCGTTGCAAAGGATGAATAAATCCAGTAAGAAAGCAGAAACTAGTCTTAAGCCCAAACATTTTATGCAGGTGTTTGCTCCTATTCAAATTTTTGGATTATTTGAATATCTTTCCCAAATAAATCAAGTTTTCTTCTTTATATATATATATATATATATATATATATATATATATATATATATATATATATATATATTACTTGGCCTTCAACAAATTGGCATCTGTTTGTAAAACAAATATATAATACATACATACATACATACATACATACATACATACATATAGATACACACACACACACACATACATATATATATATATATATGTAAACAAATAAACCGTGAAAAAAGAACCTTCAGATAGTGGAGGCCATCTACATTAAAACAAAACAATCCACACTCAACAAAATTACCTTTCAAACTAGTCACAACAAATCACATTGCATCTAGATATATGGTTCTGTTGTTAATATTTCAGACTCTCTAACATGGTACGACGTCATAGAACCGCATTCTGAATTTACGACCTGCTTCTGCTATCTCGTGACCGTTAAGTCGCATAGCAATCTTCTATGTCACCATAACAAAATTTCATCTTCGATGATGCACATATTTGTTTAAATGTCCGTATAACCACTCTGAAGATTGCTCATGTGAGGCGAAAGCTTAGATCAAGAACCAACTTAATAAAAAATATCCAAATGTTGAACAATTTTTGTTTTCATTTTCACACGAAATTAAGGCAAACGTACGAACTTTATAACGGCTTATGATCAAAGATAATAGACATTCATTGTCTGTTATTTTTAACAATATATATATATATATATATATATATATATATATATATATATATATATAGAATTGTATTTGAGTAGCAGTCCCTCTTTTATACATGTTTCATTAAAGACGTCTGGCAAGGTACTGCAGTTAAGGTTTTATTTATTTTTATTGTGTTTCCTTTTCTGAACATAAAGTGTGTAAAGATTGTTCAAAATAATGGAAGCAGTAATAGTATAAAAGAAACATCCAACACACAATAACATCAACTATGAATATGGCCAAAACGTGCTGACCGTATTTCAGACATAAAACATTCCTATAACACTAGACACATATAAAACCCTATAAACCCCGTTAAAAATGCTCTTGCCATTAAACTAAAATAATAACCGAAAGCGCTTGGATATGCAGAACAATGTATGACAAAATAGAAAAATGTATGACAATGTGGAAAATGTGTGACTATACATGCGTACGAACGACGGGTTCTGGAAATTTTAAATTTAAATTAATTTTTTAATTCAACATTAACATCGTTTTTTCTTTTCTTTCCATCACTTTTGTTAGTAGATATCACATCATATGATAATATAAATTCTGCCTGGAATGGTGAAATGCAAAAGCCCGGGCGCAAATTTACGGCAGATGACCTTGCGATCAAGGGACCCTCTAGACATTTATGTCGTAGTGAATTATATATATAAATATATAAATATGTGAAGAAGGGAGATGTGCATCAATTCATAGATAAACTGAATTTAGTGGTAGAGGAAATTTAGAATATCCTTTTTGTTTAATAAGAAGAAAATTGAAAAGTCCTCATCTCGAACAACTCCACAAAATCTGACCAAGTAACTAAAGATTGAATTTTTTAGAGGGTTTTCTTATTCGTACATTAATTTTCATCGCCTGCTGGTATAGAATACATAATTTTTCACTGATCGATTCATACATATCCATCGGCATTTTCCTTCATAGCCTCTCACCATTCCAGATTGAATTCTCGAATTCTTTCATTCCAACACAATTGTACTTGTGGCTGCCAATATCCCTCGGCTATTATCTACTAATTGCCGGACTATTTCACGCCTACGATCTATCGACAACGGCCGTCTTCTGCAGTTCATCAAAGGCTGCCACCAAACGATAGTTTGTCACCCTGAGAGACTGGCGCACATTTCACGTGTATTCGCCGCCATGATAGAACGAACAATTGGGATGGATTCTATCGTTTGGTGTCTTTCAATGGATCTCGCGCAGCTGGGTGTCTGGGAAGAGACTGGAAGACGATCAGATCGATAACAGATAGATGCATTTCGACAACTCTCGTGTGATTGGTGGATTAGTGCACATACGCTGGAATGCGTTTGCTGTAAGAGGGGAGTGCTGTGGGATTTCTCTCCATTTATCATAGATAGAAAGTTACAACCGCTATCCAAGTACACACGCATACGCAAAGATAGATATTTTTTCTAGTAATGTTCATTCAATACAAGTCTCGAGAGTCACTAAGGTAGAGGGTTACTTAAATGGTTATAATATTATTAAACTATTGCTTTCCCTATACAAGGTCCAAGAGACACTCAAGGTAGAGTTACTGAACTAGATCGTTGTAAGAGTGTAAATGTGGGAAGTAAGAAGTGTATATTATGGGAATATGCAGGATAGATAAAATTTGAGCCTAGAGTTGAAGAGGTTAAGATTGTAGTGATAATGAAAGCATCCAGACGGGAGTCTGTTCCACAAAGTAACAGTTCGGGGAAGATGTTGATTGGAATTTACTTCTTACCAATGGAATACGAAGGGAATGATAATTAGTCGACTTTGTGAACTTCGCCTGACGGGTATTAGATTTGAAGGCATGAACTGGTGGAACGCAGAAGCAGCTATTAAGTAGGAATGATTCATCTATGGGGAAGGGGTTGCAAAAATTCATCACCCACAAGGCAGCGTAAACGTCTTTGAACACAGTCAAGCCTGGAAACGAAGGTTTCTCCTGTTCCAGCCCAAATATGAGAGCAGTATACCACTTTTCGGCTATTCGGGCTCTTGCAAAGAGGCGTGAACAAGCTACTCTCTAGATCACTACGAAGGACTGAGTATTTGTCCAGCTTCTTTAGCAATGGTATAAATATACGTGTTTTACTAGAGTTCTGATGGGAGCTTTAATCATACTAGGTGTTCAGTCTTTTCAAAGATGAAGAAGAGACTTGAAGCAACAAAGATGTAGTTCCACAAAATTATGCTGATGATATATAGACACATACACAGACATCATATATTTATATATATATATATATATATATATATATCTATATATGTGTGTGTGTGTTTGCGCGCGTACATGTGTGTGTGTGTGTGTGTGTGTGCGTGCGTGTTCGACTCTCCCGTCAAATTCGGCGCATGAGGGTCAAGCAGATAAGTTCCTAGGAAGCTACAGAATAGCACCAGCACGTGCGATTTGATTATAGTGTTGATGGTTTTGTGCAGAACCATCCACACTTTTTGAAGGGCCGAATACAGGGACTTGCTGCCACAAGGTCCCCAAACGACCCTCCGCAGGTTTTGAATTCGGAGTTGTCCTTCTCCTAGACCAGTTGCCATCCAATGTTATAGAACCCAGTCTGTCCTGCTATTTACCCATTGCTGGAAGGAGAAGAAGAGTATTCATAGCTTTCCCAAAGGTATCAGCCCGTAAGTGAATGTAATGGATTCGACTGGAATTCGAAATCGGCTCTCCGATTCTTCAATCTAAGCCGGTACGCTATAGATTACTATATATATATATATATATATATATATATATATATATATATATATATATATATATATATATATATATATATATATATATATATTATAGTTTTATATCCTACCCTTAAGTTATCGGCGCACAGCATAGAGGACAGGAAATTCTAACGTATTGTATATGAATATAAACAAACGCCAGCAGCCAACAGCGCTCAGTTCATTAATGAAGCACTGTGCGTTATATATATATATATATATATATATATATATATATATATATATATATATATATATATATATATATATATATATATATATTGTTCATAGAATATCAACAAAAGGGCAAATTATTTCCTCATAACAATGTCTACAAAGCATAAATTATTGTTCCTAGAACCTTGTATACTAAGAGAAATTATTATCCTTGTAATAATATCTACTAAGGATGAATTATTGTTCACATAATAATCATCAATATAGACACATTATTATACTCATAATAATGACTACTAAGGGAAAATTATTGTCATTGTAATAATGTTTACTTAGTAATTTTGATTACTATGATTTCATCATTAATTTTGGTTGATAACAAATTACTGAATGTACGTAGGGTGCAAATACCCGATTATAGATATGGTGGAATGATTTTCACGAATTTTTCCGATCGTTAATCAATTATTAATTCATATTGCACGAAAAGAACAACAAAACCAGAGAGGAATGATTGTGGGCGGAAAATCGAAAATGACCTACATTGAAAAATATCTATAAGCGTAAATCAAAAACGGACTGGGAAGACAAAACGATTTTTGGTATTCAAGCAATATGCAACAGCAAGCCAGAATGAAAACTCTACTCTTGGGAAGAAATTCGTTTACTGAATTCAACAGACATCGTGACAAATTTCATAAGTTCGACAAAAAATAGGAGGAGGGGACAATTGACTACGGTATATGGTACCAGAACTTTTATAAGAGGAACACAGTTAAAAAAGCTGAGTTGTATCAAAGGAATACAGAAATTCGTCAGTCAACAGGTAATTTTGTATAAAATCTCATTTGGAAAGGAATGAAGATATGTGCAATATAATTATATATGCACAAAAATGCTGAGTTGGTGTAAACAACAAAAAAAGTCTGTCTGGTGACCAAAAGAAAACTGAAAAAGAAAATTTACTGACAACAAAAATCAAGAAAAAATATAAGAAAAAAAAAAGAAAATATACCAAAAGACAGACACTCACCTAAAAAGTAAACGAAACTACTGTATGTCAAGGTTATTAAAACATAGTAAAAACGCTTCACGACGTAACACCTCAAAAGAAACAATGTTCAGACTGCTATTGGAGTTTCACGCTTCCCCGTTAAAGAGAAAGTACCCGTGTCCGCGCGCTCGAGAGAGAGAGAGAGGGGGAGAGAGAGAGAGAGCGTTGAATTTTAATGAGCAACACTTGTATTTATTCATGTCAAAATTTAGGGAGGTAATTTAAGCACCTCCTAGCATCCATAACTGCCCAACCAGCGACTAGATCACGACTGTGCGATTAGCTCAGGTCATAAAATCAAACGGTGATTTGCAGCGAGTACGTTTCACATTTGCGACTCGTTAATGTTGAAACCCTAATCAAGTCTTATCAAATTCTGTACGAGGTCGGACTCCACATACAATTTCCATTCTTGACAGCCAATATGATTAGATGACCTTGACGGCGGGGAAAAGCGTGGAAAAATACCGAATTTCATCAGCTTCAGATAAATGGGGTATTGATAAATTCTTTCATGCTGATGTAATCTACATGAAGTAGGTGCCGTCTGCAATCATCCACAGAAATATGACAAGTGTGAATGATTTGGGTTTTACTCTCCACGTGATTGGATATTAGATGATTCTCACATAACTTACATGTATCATGAATTGTAATCTATCTATCTATCTATCTATCTATCTATCTATCTATCTATCTATCTATCTGCTGACATGCAAGGTGAATAGGCGTATACGACAGCTAACGAATTTACATCTGAAAATCTAGGTTTCGGTTATTATTCGTCCTACATGTCAAACACCGCAAATCATATTTTCAAATGTATCGACATCTCCGGTTGCCTTGATCTACCCACTATCCTTCTCCTCATCCTTTCCTCTATCACTGCTATCTGATCTTGCTCCAAATCTCCTGTAACCCCTTGCGTCCTAGTGCCTTCTCGCCTTGCTTGGGGTGAAACGCTTAAAAAAAAAATTGTACTGAAATTATTAAGTACATGAAGTTAGCATATATTCTCTTTTCACTCAAATTCTAATGAAAAAACAGTGGCGTGATTAACGACCACAGTCTTGAATACCTCATAAGTGGGTGCTCTGCTTTCGGTAGGCTATTATAGTAATCTGAATGATTTTTCCCAGCTAACTATCCACTCGTTGCACTGTTAATCAAGACGATCTTTAAACGGCTTGTTGAGACACACATGTCCCATGCTAAGAACATATCATAAACCACAGAATTTAAGGTTTACATTTTATATCTGGAGTATAAGGTGAACCCCTATTTTCGGGGGATATTTTAAAGTTACAATGTCGCCGTGTACGCCGACATATACTGTATTGATCTTTGGGCACTTCGGCGTGGTGTAATGGTTAGCAAGCTCGTCTTGCCAGAACTATTACGACTGAGTAGTGAGTTCGATCCTCACTGGATACCCCATACTTTCGGCCTTGTCCCACATCTAAGCTACGCTTGGAAAATCTCAATATACCGTATCTATCTATCTCAATACGAATGTATATCCAAACGATTTCACGTGCCATTTCTAACAGATTAAAGCATTGTCAAGGGAAAAAAAGAAAAAGGGAACACAAAATTATCACCTCATTATTGCGAGAAATGTCCTTAAAAATGTCACGAACATTTCCGGGATCGTCACCAAGCATATTTTGTCTAGTTTGTAGGATTTTAGAAATATATGGTCTTGGTAAACGCATCAGCGAATTTTGCATAAGGAGGCCTTCATAGAAGATGACTCAGAAAAACTCTAATGTTTCTAAGAGGCACGTAAAATTTCATCTAGGTTTTGTTAAGTACCATTTGGTCAGTAGTTTGTTGGTCAGGTCAATCAATAATTGCGCTTCATTTGCACAGGGATGTTGATTTTGTGTGGCAATAATGGGTGGAGCTTATCAATAGTAATGGAAGCTCTGGGCCTCGTGAGAAAAGGAATAGAGAATTTTACTAACAGTGTCCCAGGTAACATCAACATACAAGTTGCCCAGATGATCGCCCTACTAGGAACATCACATATACTAAGAAAAGTGTTCTCAATTAAGATAATCATAATTCTGAACATGCATTTTGCAGTCAACTTTTAAAAAGTGAAATCGTTTTTCATTTCATTATAATGTAATTTTCATTTGATCCTTTCATTTCGTTATAAGTTAAATGAACCAGAAAAAAGGACTCGTTAATGAAACTATTTCTTTTAAGAACTCATGTATTTTGCAGGTGTATAAATAATTCTGGGTTGAACGATATGAGAACAGAACGTAGATATGGAAAATATGAAAGTAACTAATAATAATAATATTTTTTCTAACAACCATAGCCCATGTCCTGCGAGGCACTTTGTCCATTTAAGTTTTATTTTGATAAAAGCTGTCCTTTGTTTGCCTTAGGTCATTGGCTATTACTCTGCATGTGTTTATAAAATAAATGCAGGTAGAAACGAAAGGTGGTTAAATAATAATAATAATAATAATAATAATAATAAGTAGAAGAAGAAAAAGAAGAAGAAAACGAAGACGAAGAAAAATAAGTACATAGCAAAATCATCTGAGAGAAACACATCCATAAAATTATCGAGAAATTGTCCAAAAACAAGGACTTGAAGATCGATATTAACTGGATATGGGGAATGAAAACCAAGATTCTATCAATAGTAATGGAAGCTCTGGGCCTCGTGAGAAAAGGAATAGAGAATTATTACTAACAGTGTCCCAGGTAACATCAACATACAAGTTGCCCAGAAGATCGCCCTACTAGGAACATCCCATATACTAAGAAAAGTGTTCTCAATTAAATGACATTTCTCCTGTAGGGCCTAATGACTATAATTTGGACCCAGTCCTACAGGATACAAAGTTATCTTCCTTGAAGACATTGAGCACAGTGGATAAAAGCGTTGGTTGGATCCAGTGACTTAACCCAAACAGTTGTGAGTTCAATACCTGGCTGCAGCAGTGGTGAACAAAACTTCGAGAGTTAAGTTAAAGGGAGATAACTGAGGTATCAGAAAGAGGCATGGCAAGTGGAACAAAAACAATCTACCCCCTGTAGACGAAATAAACGGTTCAGTTCGAAATTCCAATCACTTGAAGCAGGCTGTAGCGTGCAACGGCCAAAATGTCGTGAATATGACAATAAAGATGAAGACAACAGTCCGAACAATGTAAATAATGTAAATAATTACAACACCTCATCTCAGAAATATGGAAAAGGTATTAAAACTACGATTATTCATGTAAGAATTAAAAACTTGAGAAAGAATAAAAAAAAGTCAAGAGTCTGAAAAACCATTCTTCGTAGACCGTGTTGAAAAGAGGTCCCCAACATTGCAATTTGTGGAGAGCATTACCAATATAAAGAAAATATAGGTATATAACTGTTATCATAATTTGTGCAAACAAAATTACATATAGTTACTAATTTTCCGTATCCTTGGTTTCGGGTAATGGTGATTTACTAAGCGTAGCTTAAATGTCGCACAAAGCCGGAAGTGTTGTGCAACCATTGACGATCGAACTCACAACTCAGTTGTAATTGATCTAACAAAGCAAGCGTGCTAACCATTACACCAGGTCGAAGTGACCCTAACTTTCGCGTAATAGTCCTTTATCTGATTAACCTAAACAGAAAGCAAAATAAATTAATAATACTACATTCGTTCAGTAAGAGTTGTTAGATTTACATTGACGGTTCGTCCACTAAATGTAACAATTTATGATTTATGAATTTTGGTTTTAAGTATATTCTTCATGTTTGAGCGATTGTTTTTTAAATAAACAATTAATCGCCTAAATGGCCTTATTTACTATCCAAGATTACATCATAAATGTAACGTAAATGACTTTTGGTGATATTATCAGTTACAGACAGTCGTCTTATTGGCCAGTGTTCGTTTAGAAATTGAATTTGCTGAGCCATTAGTCGCTCTGGTTTGATTTGCAGCGGAATGAGAAGGCAAAGACATTGACCTATTTGCTGGGAAATTTAAAACTTATGCGCGTTAATAGGAAAGTTAATGAAACGAAAGAAGTTTGGTGTAGACCAATAGAAGCATTTAGGATAAAAGCTGAAATAATGTTTTATTTATATCAGTCTCCAAATACAATGTCGATCCTCTGGCCAAAAAAAAAAAAAACCCCAAAAAACAAAAAAATATCATTGACAATTCTTTCAGATAAAACACGATTACTTACATTTATTTCTTTGAATTTCTGTGGAAAGATTCAGAAACTATCCTCTGAATCATATAGGTCATCTACTAAGAAAGTCGGTTCACTGTGTCTTGCGAGGCAATTTTTCTCTCCAGAATCGATCCAACATATCTATATGTCTACTAGTCGCCCATGCTTAGAATACTGCTGTCACATATGGTCCGGTGCCTCTGCCTAGAACTTTTTCATAAGATGCAAAGAAGAATCAGCAATATTATTGGTCCTGATCTGGCGGCTCGGCCTCAGACATTTTCCCCACCGCCGTAAGGTTGCCCCACTGTGTCTTTTCTATAAATATTTTCGTGGTAATATTAGGTTGGTGCAAAAATAATGACGTAATAATGTCGTTTTTTGACGTTAAAAAATACGTCAAAAAACGACATTATTACGTCATTATTTTTGCACCAACCTAATAGTTTGGTTGAGCTCTTACCTATTGGGGATAATTTTTAAATTGTTGTTTTATTCTCCTCCCCCCCACAGACAATGAATTGTACATATGGGGACTCGTTAGTATTTTTATAGAGACAATGAGGTTTTATGGTGGATGTAGTGAGAAAGGTAAGTAAGAATGTGTTGTTTTACTGTTAGGAATATTGTTGTATATTTGGGTCAGTGTTTGTGGCAAGCTAAGTTTAACGTTAAGACAGAACAAGACTGTCTTTTTCTCACATTCCCCCATTCTGGCTTTGTGCTACATTTTGTAAATAATTTACAAATAAATATCGCTCTTAGCTATGGTACCTAGACTTATTGAATTTAAGCGTAGTACTAAACTAGCGTCGAGATCCTATCAATATAAAGTTCAGCTGGCGAGATGTAGCCGTAAGTTTTCTGCTAACAGTTTCTTTTCTCCTATTTTTGCTTGTTGATATCCCTTCCGGCTGCCTGCTTTCCAGCTAAATTTAATAAGCAAAAATTTAAGTGCAATGTCAATCGCTATCTACTCTCCTCTGATTACTCTTTTCGCTTTCTGCGCATTATTAATGTTTCTGTACCTATTTTTTTCACACCCTTTAACCCCTTGCGTCTTAGTGGCTTTACTGCATTACATGGGGTGATACCGATTTAAATATATATATATATATATATATATATATATATATATATTATTTATATATATATATATATCATATCTGAAAATTATTTTGCGCATCGATTCGGCGTATCTGATTCTGAATTAGGTGTAAATCCGCGATTCCCAATATGGACGATAGCGTCTATCCAGAGCGCACTTAAAAAGCCGGACTGCCGATGAGGAAAATATGAAACTAAGGGAGCTGCTAGACGTCGTAGTAAGCAGCAAGTTGTCATTAAAATTAGACATTTCTTTTTTTAAAATCTAATTCATGTCTACTCCAGAAACACTTGTGCTTTACAAAAATCAAATTAACATGAAGAAACTCATGATTTCTACTTTATTTTGTTGTCCGAAGTTTTGGATCTTGCTGACGTTATCTTGAAAGGACGTGCTACACGCCAGCCAGATCATATAGAAATGCTCTAGGATTGTAGATATAGGGATATAGCCACGGCTGTTAGTCTGTCGACATCTTATCTAATAAGATGATACCGTATAGATGACAGAAATAGAAAGAAAACTCCTTGTATTTCAAAGCAAGGTAAAAAATGAGAGCGAGATGAAAGTTCTAATGATGTAAGTTGTGAGAAGACAGGTTGTAGAGTCATTAGAATATTCACTGGAAATTTGAGTTCAAAATAAAGGATAACAGCAATGGTAATATTAGCCATTTCCTTATAAGGAAACATTAAGCATTCATTAATCGAGCGGCCAGTACCACGCTCAGTTGAAATTTTGAGATCTTTCTCTTAAAACAAATTATTAGAAAAATAGGCTTCTCAAGTTCAGTAGCTGTTATCGCTCTTTCCAGTATTGATGAGTGTTTCCTTTGTAACCTTTTCTTTGATGTAATGCGGAATTTCAATATCTTGATTATGCCATTATCTTGTCTCTGAGTTACATGTGCTATTCATTTTAGTCGTTGCCGTTGTTGAAATTCCTCAATTTATGTCGTTGTCTAATTTAGTAAATCTACAACGATTTAGCTATCTGGAAAGTGTTAAAAGTCAAGATAAAATATGTGATACAGATATCTAAAGGTGCAATAGAAAGATGACTTACAAAAGGAAATATTAAGAAAGGACAATTTCATTAGAAACAAAGGAAATGTACTTAATAGTTACGTAACACCATTCGTATTGCAATAGATGCTGGAAAAGCAACTCTAAAATGAAACTTGAGCCAGCAAAGATATGCTTATACAGAAGAAAGCTGAAATTAACATGGATAGACCATTTGGGTAACGGGTAAGTTTTCAGGAAAAATGCTAAAGAACATGTATACTTTAACATCAGAATGAGTCGGGTGAAATTTCCAAGGAAATATAATGAAGTAAGTAGGATTTTAAAATGTGACACACAAAAGACATATTGAAAGCAAGCTGGAAACAGTAACTGTAAAAATAGTGTTTGATTAAAGGTTGTCTTCCCTTGGATGAGGAGCTCTTTTGGTAGGAGTTGGAAAGAGGGGAGAAAGGAAGAAGGCGTCTGGAAGGAGAAGATATAAATGAATTGCCCCTTTCTTTTTTTTTTTACGGTCATTGAAGAACCAGTGGCGAAACAAAAAACGATTTGCGTATGTGTGCAGATAAAGAAGCTACAGAAACAGTAACTTACGAGCTTGCATAAATGGATCAGAGCGCATCCAAGATCGTTTACGGGTACACAGAAGACAAGCAGATGAATATAGTTTTACAGTCTACTGAGAGTAGCATGGATGGAATATGTGAGTTTTAAGAGAAATGGGAATGAAAAGGAAACTTGTGCTTAGGATCAGAAATACACAGATGAAAGTTTTGGAGCATATAACGTGGACAGAGGGCTTAGACAATTTAACACCCACAGGACATATTCAGGCAATGGTTTGAGTAAATGTCTTGTTATTTGTTCATGTGGATATAATGTATTATTAATATAATATTAATATGTCGGGAAATCATTTTTTAAAAGTTTTTCCTGTCAACAGAAAACGAAAGAGACAGAAATCCTTGCTTCGTTTATGGTGGGATATAAAATTTGCCGTCCATTACGAGTTAATGGAACATAGAAAGACTACTACTGCAGACGTTCATTGTCAGCTATTTGATCAGGTAAACGAGACATATAGTGAGGAAAGAAGGCTTGTAGAAATCGACACCTACATGACATATTCAGATAAGGCCTTGGGTGAATCCCATGATACCTGTTCAGGTGGATATTAATATGTTATTAATATTAGGGTTTTTTGGAATCACTTTTAAATATTTCTGTCAACAGATAACGAAAAAGACAGAAATTCTGGCTTTGTGTCTGGTGGAATTAAATGTGTCGTCCATTACGAGCTAATAGAACATGGAAGGATTACTACTCCAACCGTTCATTACCAGCTACTTGATCAGATAAATGAAGCATTTAATCGAAAGTTTCATGATTCGGTAAACAGAAAAAAAGGTATTTTTTTTCCATTGACACTATTTATATCGTTCGAACTTTTGAACCGATATTCATTGCCATATTCATGCATTTCGACCGTTGCACGGTCCGACCTTCTTCGTGGGGAATTAACTGAAACTAAAACATTCAAAGGCATGGTACCTGGAATTAGAACAATCTATCTCCGTGGGCTAAATAAAGAGTTCGAAATCTATCATCTGAAGAAGGCCCGAAGCGTACAACGACTGAAACATCGTGAATATGACAATGAAGATAAGGGCATCTGAGAAATATGAAAAGGTATTATTTTCTACAATGCAAGAACACACTCTGCAAAAAAACAAAAACAAAACAAAGCAAAACAAAACAGAATCGTTAGGATGGGAAGTTCTTCCTTATCGTCTCTACGCTCCATATTTAGCACGTACAGATTTCCATTTCATTCTATCAGCAGAACATTTCATAAATGGTAGCATATTTAGAAACTGAGAAGTTAAATGCAGTGTTTTAAACATTTTTCGGAGAATAATCTTGATTTAAAAAGCAGAATCGAATATTTGCTTTTCTTGTATGGTCTGCATTCGTTGAAAAGAAAGGTGATTTACTTTTTTTTTAATTTCATTGTCTTTTTCTAGTAAAACGTAAATTCTCCCCGAGCATTAAAATATCAACACTACTATCCTAGACGCATATCTAAAAGAAAAAATCCAAATTTGTTGAAGAAGATTATGACTAAATGTTCGGAATCAGCATACTCCACTACAACATCCTTTGTCTGGAGACAAACCTAATGTTTTTGTTGTCGTATAATTCGCATGTGTATTAAAAAGTTGACGTTGTACAACAATAGTAAAAAAAAATAGTATTCAGAATCAACATACTCGATTTAGTTTAAAATCATTGCTTTTATTCTAGGAGCAAAATCTTTATTACTCAATATCATATTGATATTTTCAGCAATTATATTCATCGAGGTTCTCCCTTCAGATCTTCAAAGTAAGTTCGATTTCATTTCGTTTTTATCACCTTAAACAAAAGAGTAATTTCTAACAAAATTATAGGATTGTTAAGAATAGTGAATGTACAGGAATTTTAAAATCTGAAAGCCAAAATTTTGGGGAAAAAAGCTAAATGAAGCAAAAAGAAGAAAGATAAAAAGTTTCACAGATTAAATACGGAAATTGCAATTGTGAATGCTTAGAGTAGCACGTCGTATATCCAGCCGCAATAAATCAAGGCGGCGCCTTTATAACTGAATTGTCAATATTTATTTTATACATCCAATTTCTTTTCCCCAACAGATTTATGAGAAAAAAACCCTTCTATTTCTTTTCATAGCGATGAATAATTTTTAACAGTAATAATAAAAAAAAACACACATCCGACGTGCAATCAAGAAAGGTACATTCTGAGCAAAATCCTTTCTCGTATGCTCACTTATTTTTAAGCTAAGCCTCGTTAATCGAAATGACGTTAATTGATGAATTCTATTTCGGGCAATTTATCGCCATCTAAATCAATATCTATTGCAGGTGTTGAAAGTCTCATTATGTAGATAATCGAATAGGCTTGATCGAGATACGCGTTGTTTTTTGTTATTCAGAATCAGATAATAACTTGCCTGGCTAAAATAATCAGTAGAAATTGTTGGTCGTATTGTGCTTCGTTTTTGTTAAAAGAAAAGAATCTTTCCGTCATTTTTTTGCATTAAACAAGCGATCTAATGGCGGAAAACACTTACATCTTTATTAGTAAAGACAAAAAACAAAATAAAAAATCATACACAACAATAAATGTCAATTAACTCTGAGGTATCGACCGTAGAACTATGGTTAGTATGTCGATCTTCCAGTTCTACTGTAATTTATTAGATCCACACAACGTGTTTCATTTTAGACCAATGCCAGGTCAAACTCAGTGTGCATTTCGATAGAAAGCGATGGCATTTGAGTATCTATTGCGTTGGATATGAGGTTGGTGGAACGGCTATCAGCACAGATCAGCACAGACAGTGAAATTGTGAACCAGTAATAAGATGTGCCAGAGAAAAGAAAGACAGCAACGAAAATTGCAATATGTGCTCTGGGAAAAAAAAACATGCAATGATAACAGCAAAAAATTGCAATATGAGCACGGGTAAAAAATTAATACTGAAGACATTAGGTTTATAATACCCAGAAATTCATACACACATGTCCTCAAGGACACTGTGAATAAAGGCGTTAGTTACAGGACCCAAAGATTGCGTATTCAATACCTGGTTAAGGCGGTGGAGAACTTGGAGAGGGGAATTAACAGAAGATAACTGATAACTGACATCCATTAGACATGGCACGTGGAATTAGAACAGTCTACACCAGCGAGCGAAATAAGGGGTTCAGTTCGACATTCCAACCACCCGAAGAAGGCCGGAGTGTACAACGGCTAAAACGTTGTGATATATATGGCGACAACGATGAGGACAATAGTCCGAATAATGTAAATAGTGGAATTTGCGTCCTACGATTTAATTAGCTTTCGCCAAAGAAGATTTGGAGCTGTCATTCATTCGATTAAGGAGGGGGGCGTTGGTTAAATTACTAGAAACCTTCCCTCTCGAAATTTAAAAAAAAAAACCTACAGATACAAAGATAATTGAAGTAATAATAAAAAAAAATTATTCTAGGAGCAAAATCTTTAATACTCAATATCAAATTGATATTTTCAGCAATTATATTCATCGGGGTTCTCCCTTCAGATCTTCAAAGTAAGTTCGATTTCATTTCGTTTTTATCACCTTAAACAAAAGAGTAATTTCTAACAAAATTATAGAATTGTTAAGAATAGAGAATGTACAGGGATTTTAAAATCTGAAAGCCAAAATTTTGGGGAAAAAAAGCTAAATGAAGCAAAAAGAAGAAAGATAAAATGTTTGCGTATGTGTGCAGATGAAGAAGCTACAGAAACAGTACATTACGAACTTGCATAAATGGATCAGAGCGCATCCAAGCTTGTTTACGGGTACACAAAGACAAGCAGATGAATATCGTTTTACAGTCTGCTGAGAGTACCATGCATGGAATATGTGAGTTTTAAGAGAAATGGGAACGAAAAGGAAAAACTATGACCAGTTAATTCTAACTCTTTTTGCGTGTGAACACTATTCCTATTTTGTGAACTTTTTTACTTTATGACTGGCATTATGCACATGCACACACAGTCTCTCGCTCTCTTACACAGAGACACACACACTCGCGAAAGGTCTCTCGTCCAACCGTGCCCCATACATAGTAATCAAAGGTGGGTAGTCTGGGGAGATAGGAAGCCATATGTAGTGATGTGATCGCAGAAGTTGACAGACATAAGGTTTTCCAGCAGCCATCCTCTTGACTCAGGGCAGCACTGCCCACACAAGGCACTTGATGTAGGCCTCGGTGTTGAGTCTGATGCCCTGTAGAAAGATGCATAACTCCGCCATCACTAGTGATCAAGATTTTTCCCATAATTTCACCTCAAGCAAGGCAATAAAGCCACTAAGACTCAAGGGGTTACTAAGTGTTAGAGAATATGATGAAACTACTATTAAGTAGAGAAGTAGAGAAATAACAAGAATTATGAAGACGAAGATAACGATTGGCATTACATTTAAATTTTTGAAGATCAAAGTTGACTGGGAAGTAAGATGCCCGAAGAAAATTTCGCAAGCGAGAAATTTTGATAGAAGAAACTGCTAGCATAGAACTTATGGTTACATGCAGATATTTCAACAGGAAAATGATGAGACCTTGTCGCCAATCTAGCATTGCGCTTAAATTCGTAAATTCTACGTATCATAGAGGAAAGTTCAGAAGAACAACGAATTAATAAATCAATACTCTACCGAGCACAGAATATCATTCACTCGACATAAAATTCTATAAAGTCTTTTTTCGGGATCGTCTCGTTGCTTTCTACATAATCTCATCAACGGTGTTATAATGGCTATTTGAGTTTTTTGAAACGTCAGACGTCGCATGGAAAATCTAGATGGTAAGAGTGGAAGAGAGATGTTCACCTCACCTCCTCCCTAAAAAAATATTCGAAAATAATCTACGCTCTCAAGTCATAGTAACTGCAACGGATACACACTAAACAAGAAAACACTTTGGATTCTTTCTTCTTGCCGAGTAACCTAACGAAAATGTATATATCTACACATGCGCAATAAAGTCCCAAGTGATTGCTTGCCAAGATGTATTAAGACTGCGCAAACGATTTTTCAGATATTCAAAATGGCGGGATACTTTGCGGACATACTTCATAAATACTTATATATTTAGCCTGTAGGTTAATTTTTGGAGATTTTGACTTACTCCCGCTTTGATTTTATCGCATATGTGATGCTCGTATATCAACATACGCCCCCACTGAAAATCGTTAGTCTATGTTGGTATTTCTTATATCACAATATAAAGGGGCAAACGTTTCTTCGTCCTTATCATTAATAAGCTAACCGTATATCAAAACATGTTTCCATTTTCTCTCTCACTCTTTCTCACTCTCACTTTCGTTCTCCTTTTTTATCACTATATATATATATATATATATATATATATATATATATATATATATATATCAGTCCCAAACTACCTTTCTTTTCTTCTTTTCGCATTCGGTTTTCTTCATTTTACGAATTCGCTACGAGGTCAGTCTTGGACAATTTATCATCGATTTCACTGCTCTCCCATTGAAAGCTTCCACTGCAATTCGCTTGGCCTTAAAGCCAACATTGTGAGAGGGAGATCGATAATCAATAAAGGGAGGCCATTCTTTCTCCTTGGCCTAAGCTTGGTTTACACGGAAAACTAAAGACGTCTGAATTCAAACAATGACTCAGAATCTGACGAGGTTTCAAAATGAGTCGGTTTTATGCCAACCACCGGCAGCTGGTCAGGATGGAGTCAAGAGGCATTTGGCGCCTTGGAAAAGCGCCTTCTCTAAGACTGACCACTGCAACAAGAGCACTGTTTCGACTAACAAAAGAATAGTTCGTTTCATGTCAATAAAATTACTGTGGCCAGGAAATAGGCAAGTCTAGTGACTTGAGGCTGGTTATTACATGACGATGAAAGGGGTTCCAAATACAGTTTGGCAGTTTTATTTTCGGCTAAGCAAGGAACAAGCACGTGGCTAATATAAATTTTCGAAATATTACTTTGCTTCAATAGTCTATAAATTTATGTGACTTCCGAAAAATATGCGGTTTGAAACCGAATCGACATCGCAGCTGGATCACATGTGGTGGAAAACATTTAAGCGAGGTTTCCAATGAAATGCCACAAATTCTGTCAAATTTGATTGTTTCTTAATATGGAAACAGGGAAATAACACCTCATTACTAACTACGTATCTTTTGTCACTTGCTCTTGACTCCTCGTGTCTCCGGTTATCTGCGATACACAATTGTTGAATGTATTTATTTTACTTGATAATGCACAGGCCGGTAGACATAGATTTACACTGTTTCAAAGAAACAGAGCTGTTTACTCAAAAACATTTTTACACAAACTATAACGTTTAAAATAATAGAAAATATTTCTTAAGTGGGATAATCCGAATACTTCAAGCTCGGATCGAAACCCAACCGATCACTCAGAGTTTCTATCACTAAGCTATCTTCATTCGTTAGAGAGAAACAACTACATAGCGTATTTTTTTTACGAATGAAAACATATATATATATATATATATGTGTGTGTGTGTGTGTGTGTGTGTGTGTGTGTGTGTGTGTGTGAAAATATATAGAAAATAGGAAAGAACTGGTTAGGTAAATAATCCAAAGTTCTTTAGTATTTTAGTTATTATTTTTAAAAAATAGAGCTCGATACAAAAGTAGAGCATAAATATAATTATAAATATAATTATTTATTTAAAAATATGATTCCAACACGCTATATAAGAGGTCTCATGTTTCAAAACAAGAGCCGAAAACTTCAATATATAATTATATTGAAGTTTTCGGCTCTTGTTTTGAAACATGAGACGTCTTATGTAGCGTGTTGTAATCATATTTTTAAATAAATAATTATATATATATATATATATATATATATATATGTGTGTGTGTGTGTGTGTGTGTGTGTGTTAGTGTGTGTGTGTATATTTGAGATCCCTGAATTGCCATGAGGTGCCAACTTCTCAATATGCCCAATGCAATCGGATAGGTCTGTCCAAGGCAGATCTATTCAGTAAATCACACCAACAGCAAGTATCAATGCGAAAAAACATTTTTACACAAAATATAACGTTTAAAAATACTAGAAATTATTTCTCAAGTAGGATAATTGAAAAAGGGTTGGCTATGAAAGTTGTTCGAGGAGGAGGAGCTATACTCTGATTTTTCCCTACAAGAGGGGCGTTGTTTAAAAAACCGATCATATTTTCTGTTTGTGATACTCTCTGATGAAATAAATTTACCTCATTTAAAAAAACAAAACAAACAAACAAAAAACATGGGATCTACTCAAACACATGTAACAACTGAATATAATGTTTAAAGTAATGACAACTAGATAATATCCGTTAACGAAAATTCAGATGTATTTTGAATAACTCTCATATAAGTATATTAGCTTCTAAAAGAAACGAAGTAACATCAAGGTATTTAAATACCTTAGAATTTCAGAGAGATGGACAGGGACGATTTGTCTCTTTTGGAGAAAAATCCCACCCAGAACATTTTTCCAACCACCCTTGTTATTACATTTTGAGAAATTATTTCCCTATCTCTTAATTTAACGTTGCATAATCTTAAACAATCAATTAAAATTATAAAGAATATAAAAAAGACATTCCAGATACATTTTTATTCCAACTACATCGTCTATTTGAACATCAAGTGTCTCATTATTATTATTATTATTATTATATATATATATAAATATATATATATATATATATATATATCATTATTATTTAATATATATATCATTATTATTTAATATATATATATATATATATTTATATCATTATTATTTAATATATATATATATATATATATATATATATATATATAGTGTACTGCTATTATATTACTAATGCATTACTCGGAAGACATACATACATACATACATATATATATATATATATATATATATATATATATATATATATTTAATATATATATATATATATTTATATATATATATATATATATATATATATATATATATATATATATAGTGTACTGCTATTATACTACTAATGCATTACTCGGAAGACATACATACATACATATATATATATATATATATATATATATATATATATATATATATATATATATATATATATATATATATATATATATATATATATATATATATATATATATATATATATATATATATATATTTTGTAAGTTTTTATTTTGTAATTTTTTGTTTTTGTGTTTAACCCATTTATTTACATATATTTTTTCATAATTAAATTGACAGTACTTTAATATTAATATTTCAATTTTACCACGGTCAATTTTCAATCCGTGCCTGACGACTATCACGAGCATTTACCAAACGTTGAGGTGCAAAATGTATATTTAGTACTAGTATAAATTTTATCTTTGTTATTTTACATTGACCACCTTTATTATTCCGAACATTCACTAAGAAGTACGCAGTCCATCAGTTAAATTAAATTAAACCCCCCCCACCACACTGCATTCATTTGTTATGTGAACGATAGTGGCTCATAAAGCTTAGCCATCGGTCTTCAGTTCTTGTTACATATATGGCATGTCAAATCATCGGGTAGTGGAAGTTGACTTTGAACATCATAACTTTCAAAGTGTCTTTTTATATGGCTTCTCCTGGAATTGCACACTCTAGTGCAGGTTGGGCATTCAAAGCATGCCAATATGAAATCGTCATATGCATTGGTGTTGGTGTGATTTACTGAACACACCTGCCTTGTACAGACATATCCGATTGCATTGGGCACATGGAGAAGTTGGCACCTCATGGCAATTTAGGGACCCCCATATATATATATATATATATATATATATATATATTATAAATTAATTGATTTAAAATATGGTTATTTTCGCTACACAGTTCCAACCATGTTTGAGCACTATTTTGTAAAAATAAAATATCTATAAGAACACCGGATTTTATATCTTACTGTTCTTTCTTTTTATTTATATATATATATATATATATATATATTTGTCTCTAGTTCCTTTTGCTATTGTTTTTTTTTACAAAATTTAAAATTTTTTTCTCTTTTCACAACTTCTTTTTATTGTACATTTTTATTTATATATATATATATATATATATATATATATATATATATATATATATATATATATACTTATCGGAGATCGACACAGAATTCTGGGATCCATCATTCTTCAGAAGCCCGGACAAGAAATTTCTTGTTTGGATCCTGACGAGGAAGAAATCACGAGACTTTGAGTTGAGATCGAATAAGTATTGTGAACATTAATTACGTCCGATACAATAATTATTTCTCTAGATAACTACAGACCAATTTATTGGCAGAAAATCTGTTCGCATTGATAGTAGCTGAATTGTACAATTTTACGTATATCAAAGGGTGGCATTACTCTTATTTTATTCTTATTATTTTATTTTTAACACACATACATACGTATGTATGCATATATGAATATGCACATATATTGCGTTCACTTTGATTTACGAATATTAATCCATTTCTTCACGCTGCCGTTGTAGATTAAATAGGATTGCTGACTCGGCTATCCAATTTTGGTTGACAACCAATCTATGAGAAGGGTAACAAGAGTAAATTCAATTCAGAGGACGATATTTTAAGATTTTGTTGCATACTAGTTACCATTTCTCTATTATCAGAATATTCGAAATGTTTTACACAAGACTTCACTATAATCAAAATCTTAACTATGTTTCGTCTGGCGTTTATTTGGTAAATATACAATGTAATACACATAACTGGCGGCTTACATCTATCTATCTATCTATCTATCTATCTATCTATCTATCTATCTATCTATCATTATTATTATTATTATTATTATTATTATTATTATTATTATTTTATTTCCTTTGATTTCTGGTGTATACTCCTTTCTTTTGGGGTTCCGACCAGAGACCTAACGTCAGAAATGGCATTATGACATTTTCAACTGAGCAGTTTTGAAAAGAAACACGCACATAGATTTTACATCAATATATCCCTTCGTAAGATGTGGGCTGTACTTCTGAGAACATTTTTTGTATTTCAATAAGACATGGGCTAACAGGAATTCCTTCAGTCATTCTAATGGGATCTTTTCCAATCAATCCGAAGACTCTAACTACAACGAGAATTGTTGATGTCATCATGTGCCACGTTTTTCCGATTTCCGTTTAAAGGTCTTTGTATTTTGATAGGTTTTTGAAGATCTCCAAGAATACATTACAGTCTGAATACAGTCTGCCATGTCAATAAGACGGCGCATTTTGCCTTTGCGATATCTCATCACGATGTCTGGTCGATTGAACTTGATTGTTCTGTCTGTGTGTATTGTAAAGTCCCATAAAATTGTTGCAATTCCTATCTCCGTAACCGGATCTGGATGGAGTTCATACCAATTCATTGCAGTTTCCTTTCCGTAAAAGTTGAAGATTTTCCAGTAGAGATATTTGCTCACTCAGTCATGTTGAGTTTTATATTCAGTGGGTGCCAATACCGCTCAATCTGAAACAAGATGGTCGTTAGTTTCTGGATATTTATCACATTTTGGGCTGATATGATTTTTCAGTATGAGTGGTTGCTAATTTCTAGTTAGCAAGCATTGATCTTGTGCAGCAAGAATAAAACCTTGTGTTTCAGCTTTTAATCCTGCACTACATAACCCCTGGTTGGTACTGGGTTTGTTTACATAAGCATGTCTGGTACAAGCAGAGTATTGACCGTGAAGCGGTTTATCTTGTCATCGTTTCTGTATCGGGTCGGTTGCATTTGCTTTTTTTTATAAGTATTTCACAGCTTCAGTCAGCATATTATGCTTTGCTTGCAGTTCTTCGCCCACATGGAACTCCATTTTTAACTTCTCTTTATTTCTGAATGAATTTTTTTACTTCTTTTATGTTCTTTATCACAGGTCATTATCCAGTCTTCTGTAATTTCCAGGCTAATTGTTGTAGTTTTCTAAGAGAGTTCTAGTTGAACTAATCCTCTGCCTCCTTCGGATCTGGGCACATACAGACGATCAACATCAGACTTGGGATGATGCATGCGTTGGCAAGTGAGAATCTTTCTTGTTTTGGCATCTATTCGCTTAAAGTCAGCTATGGTCCAGTTAAGGATGTTGAAACTGTATTGCATTACAGGGACAGTTAAGGTTTTTATGGCTGATATTCTGGTTCGTGAATTCAAATCGGTATTCATTACCAGACGCACACGCCTTTAGTACTCCTTTCTTACGATTAGCTTCATTTGAGCATGCTGTATTCTATCTCCTTCTCTAATTCTCAGGTATCTATAGGTTTCTTTTGGTTCTAGATCCCTTATCTTTGTGATAAAATCTAAATCTATTGTGTTTGTTTCTGTAATTCTCCCTTTCTTGAATGTTACTTTTACACATTTATCTAATCCGGAATCCATACCTGAAACATTTTACAACATGGGGAAACCCTGCAAATCATTTTCATATTTGCCAAAGAATTTGAGATCGGGTATAATGATGTTTTCTATATTCCTATGCTATGTTTAAGGAAGTATTATTTCCATCTATTACTATCACGAGGAAGACTTTGTACATTTCCAGAGTCTTAAGGTTCAAGTGCGTGGCATACTACCAAAGGCTTTACGGTAATCTATCCATGATGTACTAAGATTTCTACATCATTTCCTGCAATTTTCTAGGATCATTTTGTTTATTATTAGTTGATCTTTGCAACTATATGAACCTCTTCTGCATCCCTTCTGCTCCAGTGGAAGAATGTTGTTTGCTTCGAGAAGAGAGTAAATATAGTTCGTCAGGACAGATATGATCAATTTTTACGTGTTAAGCCGACATATTATTGGCCTATAAGTTTCTGATCATGTGTTTCACACGTCTTTGGCATGAGATATGTAATACCTTCAGTGATCCATTCTAGGACTTCATTGACATTATTAATATGTATCGATAGAGTTTGTGCAAGGGTTTTATGTATTGATGACAAGTGATAGCGCCAGAAATTGGACACCTTTTAATTATCTGGGTATTCCCATTTCTGTGATTTCGTTAGAGCTTGCCTAACATTATTCGTGGTTATATTTTCCCACAGTTCACCCAGTATTCGTTCTTCTTTACGTAGGATCCATTCTGCATTTGGATCATATTACTTTGGGCTGCTCCAAATATTCTCCCAACATTTTTGCACTTTTTCAGTCGATGTTGGCTTTTTGTATAACTGATTTTCCAATTTCCCTGGAAAATTTTTTATGTCCCGTTTGGAATATTTTATTTTGACGATAGAATCATTTTTCGTATCGTCTTGTTCCCTGTGCATTTAACTGCAATTTCTGCTTCGGCATTTCCTTGATTGATGGAATTTCATTTAGGGATTTAATTTTATATCACCGCTTGATCTTCTTGCATTTGCGTGTTGAGATATTTGAGTTTCTTGTGATTTTATCTAATGTAGAAATTTCAAATCTGATTTTATTTCTCGCAACAACTTTGCCTTTCAGGCTGGCTCTCTTTGTTCTTTGATCTTTTCATTGTTTTCACCCGAAGCTTTCCAGCATCTGCTAAATCAGTTGCGTATATGACATTATTAACTTCTGTGATGTTTCCCATTGGCTTGTCCGTTAAAAGTGTTCCCAGTGCAATATGCTTATTGGATTCTGTCATATAATTTTTGTGAGCTGGTCTCTGTCTGACATTTGTGTGAGAGTTATTTAGCTGAGTACTTGGATAATGTGGTTTTTCACTTCGATGATTTCACCTCTGTAGTTTTCAAGAAATCCTACCCTAACTTCAGTCACATAATCTGGATAACTGCAGGTGATGTCACTGGTAGTTTCTTCGGCTTTATTTCCTGTGAGATTATTATTTCGTATCTCATTTATTTTAATTTTAACCTAACACTCTGTCATTTATTTCTACTCATATCTCTTTATTGTATGAATGATGAATTATTGTATTCTGTCTTATATCTAATTTTATCTTACCTATTTCTACATTTAAGAGTCTTTTGTTTCGTACGATGTCCTTGCAGATATTGACAATCATGTTTGGGTTAATGTTAAGGGGTCCACCCCTTTTTCATATAAGGAGACTCGACCAGTGTGTACTTGTACTGTTGCCAATGAATACCCGGGGGTAAGGGAGATACACTGATACAGTGGTACAGTGAGAGAGTGAGGTAACCGCTTTGTAGGAGTCACAGTGGCGAGCACGTATACTCAGAAGGAAGTCATACTTCGATACTGAATTTCCTAGACTGTATATATATTATTATTTCTACTAACCGCATTTCTGGATCTACTAACCGTATTACCAATTGTATTATTACGTCAATAGATTTATTTGCTATATTTCATTCCTGCGTTTGTCATTCATTTGAGACCGGATTTCATCCCGGAATCCACAACAGTTAAGATGGGGTCTTATTCCACTTCCTACCATAGTTCTCTATATATAATACGTGGTGTTCTTTTGTGGATTTTCGAGTGCAGTAAAAAAAGGATATCATGATTTGTTGATACTCTTCGCGAGACCATTTCGTTCACTTTCTGTTTATTAATTGATTTGGTATTGAGTCATTTGGTCCAAAGTTGGAAATAGTCCGGGTTTTGGTGAGCAAGTCTCTCCCCGTTTTGGAAGAGTTTTTCCAGTGACAGATCTTTCGGCCCCAGACTGAGGTACGCGACTTTTGTTGACCCGGGCGGCGGCCGATCCGGTGTGAATATTTATTCGTAGTCATTGAGATTTGTAATTGCGTTTTATCCCTGACCATCAAGTGGTAATTTTGTTCAAGTTACCAGGTCCCGGACGACTGTCGACCAAGAATATAAGAGCTCGACCTGCCCAGGAGATAGGGGTGAGGATTATATTCAGATACCTATGTTTTAAGAGTTCATTATTGAGTACTGTATTCAGGTAGTCAGCATAGGTGTATGGAAATGGTACTGAGTTTAATAATTTTTAACTTAGTATAAGTCGCAGTGACTAATACCAGATGAAATGACAGAGGTGAAAATACTTTTACATTGAAGGTTATCATAAAATATTTTTTAATAATTAAAATGAAATAATTAAAGTTAAATAAAGTCATAGAGACTTAAAATGAAATTAAAGAAAAAAATGTAACTTTAAATCGTATAAAATTTAGGATAGCTTACATATTGAAAGGCGGACACAGAATGCCATCCGAAAACTTTCCAACGCCAATAAGAATGTTAGTTATCAGCTTTTATAGAGTAGATCACGTTAGTGGAAGGTTCATCAAATAATTCATTAAACAAAGGCAAAAAAACAAATAGATTTAACATTTGGAGTTATTTCTCAATCTCCTAGTACCCTAAATTAAAATTCTCACTCAAAGAAAAGTGTCGGTTTAGTCCACTTGTAGGCATATGCATAAAGATCTTCCATAGCCTGTAGCCATATCCATAAAGATTTTCATAATGTGTGATCTGTAGTTGTGAGCATAATATTTTGTATTTCTTTAAGGGATGTGTTACTAGGAATTCTCTTCAATGCGTCCATCGAAACCTTTTTCCAATCAATCCAAGGTCTCCCACTAGAACTGGAATTATTGATCTCATTCTCAACACTTTTGAGATTTTTACTTCAAGATCATTGTAATTGTGATAGATTTTTTTTTAAGATATTCAATTATTATTATTATTATTATTCATGGATTTTGTTTCTTTTTATATTTACTCTAAAAATCGGCATTGTAGCATTTGCCTTTTTTTGCTTGACTATTATCTAGGACACAGGGAAACTTACAAGTAAAATGCTTCATTCAGATAAATTTATCAATCAATACATTTAAAATGTCAATTTCAAAACAATGTCACTCATTTACACTCTCTTTTTGTTCTCTCTCTCTCTCTCTCTATATATATATATATACATATATGTGTGTATATTAAGAAATGGACAAATCTGACAATTTATTTATTAAAGACATTTTTATGTTTAACGTTCTTTTTATAGATACACGTATTTAAGTAAATGCTCTGTTTATAATAAACAGTATTAAATAACATTTACCGGCCTGAATGTCCGAGAAATTTTCATAGAAAATATTCGTCCTTTGACAGGATTCGAACCTGCATCCTATACGGAACCGTCATTTACGCTGACATGCCTTGACCATGTGTGTGTGTGTGTGCGTGTCTGTGTGTGTCCGTTCGCGCGCGTGTGTATACATGTCTACACATAAAAGAAGTTTATTTAGTGCTCATTTGAAATGCCATATCAATCCTGCTATATAGCAAGGAATGCTGGTGGACAATCTTCTTACAGTTTAAGAGGAAAGTTGCGGCAATTGAGATGCCATTTTACAGAGCAATGCCGGGTATGCTATTGTAGGAGCATATGAGCAAGCGAGGAAGTCTCAAGAAAAAAAAATGAAAAGAAACTGAAGCGTACAATCCGAAAGAGATGTGAGATTCCTGGGACACATCAGAAGGAACGATAGTCATTTCAACTTGGTCTAATGGTTAGAAATCCTTTCAAGTTAAATTAATTAGGATTGACTAGTAAGTTCGATTCTCATTGGGTCACCTATAGTTTCGTCTCTGGTACCACATGTAAAATGCGTTTAGAAAAATTACCATAATGATGAAAAAGAGCTTATCGAATTTGACACTAAGAAGTTATAGTGATGGCAAGTAACGCAGAGGAAGCAAGTAACGTAGGGTGGGGATAAAGCGTGTAACATGCTTAACAAGCTTGTGTAAATAGATGGCAGAACAGGTATTCCGAGTATAGAAAGAGAACAGACATTACTCTGAATGGACATTTTAAACAGAAGAAGATTTTTAGTTAATGATAATCGTTTGCGCAACATTGTATTGGTGAGAGGTTAGAAGATTGAAAAAAAAAAGGTCGGGTAACTGTGATAAGGAGAGTAACATTGATAAAAAATGACAGTGAACTTAACGAATTCTAAAAATACTGATCCTGACTGTCTGCCAATGAGCAAATAAATGTTTATGTTATTTTTTTTTAATCAAAAAGTAATTTTACGGAGTTTCTGAATTTTTACTGAATATTTATTGGCTTAAATATGAAAAATAAAAAAAATAAAATTTATTTATTTTATTTATTTCTTCGTCTTGTCACTGTACAATGCACAATGAAATTGAAAAAAAGTCTCCAGGTGAACCAACAAACACACAAAAATACGTATATACGAGTTGGTATCGAATATCGATCAAATATGGATCGAAATCTGACAGAATGATAAGATAAAAACAAACAAACAGAAAATGTTTATCAATAAAACATGTTTCCATTTTATTACAGCTTCGTCAGACAATGAGGCAAGGGGAAAAAGAAGAAAGAAATTCTATTGTTTTTATTTGTGTTGTTTGAGTTTTCTTTATGAATTACACTAACGTTGTTATCGTTATAACATTTATGTCATGCTAACATTGGTTTAAAAATTGTCGAAGGCACGCAAAATATGACTGAATCAATCAGTACAAAAGTAAAAATAGCCGAATTTATTTCCTCATTTTTTTCCAGATCTCAGCTTCTGACGAAACTTCAACAAAATTGAAAGGTGTTAGATCCGTTAGCGTTTCCTATCTGTTCTTTATCTTATAACACACACACACACACACACACACACACACACACACACATATATATATATATATATATATATATATATATATATATATATATATATATATATCCATGTAAAATGAGAACGAATAGAGTCCAATTCCGACGTTCCTAACATTTAATTTATGAGGGGGGCTCCATACAAAAGTAGAGCAATGTTCTTCATTTTGGATATTACGTCAAAAACACGTGAAAAACGCTACATAAATGCTATCCTATTTCGATATGTGTTAACAAATCTCATTAGGCGTTAGTAAATAACTGGCGAGTAGACAATTTATTGAAATTTAAAAACAAGATGCACATTCTTTTCAGGAGAAAAGGGAAGAAAGTAAAAATTAGGCTACGTCGAAATTGATCTTATTGACAGAAATATAAGCCATATATGGTGCAACAAGTTTTAACTAAAATCTAAGAAGAAGCATTTGTTAAACTTCAAAGATCAATATTGCTCATTTCAAATTTCAAAGCTCATTATTGCTCAACTTTTGTATTGAGCCCGCTTTTAAAGTGAATGTTAAGAACGCCGGAGTTGTAATCTATTCGTTCTCATTTTACTTGAATAGTTCGCTCCCCTAAGTTCGAGCACTGTTTACGTTTATTTTAAGACTCTAATATGGAAAAAATCGATTTCTGAATTTCGTTAAAAAACATTGCCATCAAAAACAAATGGGAATATTTCGAAAAACTGGTTTTAAAGACTGAGGACTTGATTAGAAGAATGAGATGGCAAGCCTCCTTATTGCTTCTAGATCGAGATGTTTCGGATACAGCAGATTCTTATGGAATAAGAAATTTAAAAACTGCACCTCTCATAGAACGCCTGCACGGTTTTGAAATGGATCTTCTAAACATTATAAATGACATCACTATCCATAAATAGAGGAACCAGTTTCAGAAACGTTTAGATGCTATAGTTAAGGATATTATTAAATCCATCCAAATATAAAACTAGTAATTTTTACAAATTTAATCCCAAGGATTACATGGCACTAATCAGAAACATTTTAAATAGAAATTACGAAAAGATAGATAATAACAAATTTAATTGTGTTGATCAAATCAACCCGGCTTTTAGAAATGTTGCTGATAGACTAAAAGTCAGCGATAGGGTTAGAAAACTTTGCACTAAACAATCTTTATCTTACTTAAAGACCATAAGCCAGATTTTAAGATCAAACTTCCCTCAAGGATCATAATCCCTACCAGATAGGAGATTGGAAGCATAATCAAAGTTATCCTTGAACGTATTAACAAACAGATAAAAAAAAAAAAACGCTTTGGACTTATACATTGGATTGGTCCCACGGAGGTAATTAATTGGTTTAGAAGCATCGGCAACAAAAGCAGAGGTAATTTGATATCATCAATTTCTACCCCTTCCATCCGAGGACTCTTTACCCTGGCATTAGAATTCGCCGAAATATATTCAAACATTTGAAGTGAATAGATATTTATTATAATGAACTGTAGGAGATTTATTCTCATCCACAATAAAGAACAGTAGGTTATGAATTCTGATGATTACTTTGAGATTTCAATGGGATCATTGGATTCACCAGAGTCTACTAATCTTACCGTTTTATATATTTTATATAACCTTACTCACTATGAGGAGATCAATCTAGATAGTGTAGGGCAATGTGGAGATGGTGATCTTATGGTTGTAAAAACCTCCACGAAAATTAAGGTAAATAAAGTAATAAAAATGATTCATAGGGGACTAAAAAGTTTAAATCTTAAGGGTAAAATGAGCACGGATATTAAACAAGTTAATTTTCTCGATGTCGCTTTAGATCTAGTTAACGACAATTTTCAATTTTAATATGAAAAATAATGCAAACTCAATCTATATTCACTCCAATTCCAATCACCCTCCTTCTGTAATCTAACATATTCCTCCCTCTGTAGAACGTAGGATTAGCAACCAGTCATCGGACAAAGATTTCTTTGAGAAACATAGCAGTGTTTACAATAATTTCTAAAGAATGGCGGGTATAAGTGCGCCGAAATTCAGTTTAGAAAATATGATGACTGTAATTCAAAGAAAAGAAATAAGAATAGGAAGATCATTTAGCACACACCCATTTAATCAATTAGTCAGTGGTAGTCCGAAAAGTAACCGTTTAAGTAAAATATTTAACAGAAATACTTTAAAACTACTTTATAGTTGCACCAATAATCCCGAGAAAATCAAAGTTGCACAATAATAGACCTCTAAACCAATTTAATAATTTTAATCATAATAAAAGTTCCAATGAAAATATTGTTAAGGATACCGACCAATGTAATTGTTGGAATCCTAACTAATGCTCATTGTCAAACAATTTTGTAATCGAATATTTTGTGTATCTTTGTGTTATGGTCCGGTTCCTTGTACCACGGTGATAGTCCAAGGTAGAACCAATAAAGAAGAACTCGAACACAGGTATGAAATAGCACAGATATATTACAAACAGGAATATATACAGAGAAGTAGAAGTGTTAGTACGAACAATCAGGTTTAGTAGTAATTGTCTGAACGCGACTCTGTTTCGGACTGCCTCTGAACTCGACTGACTCCTGACGGACTTCACTCCAGACTTCAGACTGAACAGTATTTAGTCTCACACCACGAGGGCATCATGTGGCACAAGGCCGGTTCAACGTGGGATCTCCGAGCCTGTGGGCTCAGCCAAAAATATGCCCTTTGAACCCGTATAAACGGGTTCAGGGTCGGTTTACCTCCCCGAAAGAGACTCCGCCCTTCCTGCGTAGCCTCGTTCGGGTTCCTCCCCGCCCGAAGGCAGAGAGTTTAACCGATCAGCCCATCAGCCAGTCGCCCGACTTCAGACTGAACAGTATTTAGTCCCCCCCACGAGGGCATCATGTGGCACAAGGCCGGTTTAACGTGGGATATCTGAGCCCGTGGGATCTCCGAGCCCGTGTTCTCGGCGAAAAATATGCCCTTTGAATCCGTATAGTCGGTTTACCTCCCCGAAAGAGACTCCGCCCTTCGGCGTAGCCTCGTTCGGGTTCCTCCCCGCCCGAAGGCAGAGAGTTCACCGATCAGCTGGTCAGCCGGTTGCCTGACTTCGGTCTGAACTCTCTGCTTCCTCTTGAGGTGCAGTATTTATTACGCATGGAATAGTCCATTATGTTATTATGAGTAAGGTCCCATAACACTTTGTTCTATTTCTACAATGGAAACTCCCAGAAGTGAAAAGTTACATATAGGTAGTACTAAGAATTCTTTCAAAACCCGATGGTATCAACACATATCGTTTTTTATTTACTAATAATAGTTATAGAAATAATACATCACTTTCAAAATATTTTTGGAAGTTGAAAGATTAAAATAAAACCCCGAAAGTGAAATGGAAAATTTTAAAACTGGCAAGTATATGTAGATCATTATATGTACCTTGTTTTCTGTGCTTACAGGAAAAAATGCAGATTATCAGGTTCTTGGATAGGGATGATTTATTAAATCAAAGATTTGAATTAACGGTTACTTGTAAACATACCATACCTTTGACCCTACAATCTTGCTACACTTTGATATCTGACAACTGCTTCTTCTTAGATTTTGGTTTAGCAATGTCAGGTAACTTTGATAACGGAAACAATATAAAATATATGTAGTCTGTGATCAAATGGAAAGCCAGTATTGTTACAATATAAAATATATGTTGTCTACAATCTATTGTTAAAATACTACTAATTTTTCCGGTTTATATATTTTATATAACCTTACTCCTTATGAGGAGATCAATCTAGATAGTATAGGGCAATATGGAGATGATGGTCTTATGGCTGTAAAAACCTCCACGAAAATTAAGGTAAATAAATTAAGAAAAAGGATTCATAGGGGACTAAAAAGTTTAAATCTTAAGGTTAAAATAAGCACGGATATTAAACAAGTTAATTTTCTCGATGTCGCGTTAGATCTAGTTAACGACAATTTTCAATCTTAATATGAAAAATAATGCAAACTCAATCTATATTCAGCCCAATTCCAATCACACTCCATCTGTAATCCAACATATTCCTTCCTCTGTAGAGCGTAGGATTAGCAACCAGTCATCGGACAAAGATTTCTTTGAGAAACATAGCAGTGTGTACAATAATTTCTAAAGAATGGCAGGTATAAGTGTTTATATTGTTACAATATAAAATATATGTTGTCTACAATCTATTGTTAAAATATAGAGTGTATGTAGTCTATGATCCAATGGAAACGATACAATAGAAAGCCTCTGTTGTTACAACATTATCTATAGGTAGTCTATGATCTAATCGAAAGCCATTATTATTCCTCGTACTTACAGCCTGGTTGCAGGCACGATGTTATTGAAAGAAAAACTGAAAACCATATAATGTATTATTTGTTTGAAATGTAAGGCGAATGTGCTGAAAGTCTTACATGTTTTCAGAAAGAACTGGAATAGGAAAGTAGAGAAGTGTTAGTCATCTTCCACGAAATATATAATTCAACACGTAAGAAGATAGATTTGAAAACGTCAACATTTTGAAAGGAAAATTGAAACTGATTTCATACTTGCAAACAGCCGCGGTTGTTCAACCAATTGAAGTCAAAGAAGGTCCGATCCCAGCCATCCGTCGCCATGGCGATGTCACCTGCTATCGGTGCTCTGGGTCGAATCATTTTGCCAAAGACTGCCGCTATCAACGCAAAGCAATGCGCAGCGGGTCGGCGCGAAAGAGACGTTTCGATCTACGATGTCATAAAGTAGGTCACATTACCTCTAAGTGTCCGGGAAATAGAATGGGAGATGCGACGTCAGCCGGTCACTTCTCCGTACCGATTATGAAAGAGGCGTTCCCTGTGATTAAGGTGCGCATCAATGGAATAATGCGTACCGCTTTAGTAGATTCGGGCTGCTCTGGGTCACTCACGAACGGTTCGATTTGTCGACAGTGGAGCAGATAGAAGATGGACGTACTAACGGCTGATGGAAAAGCTCTCAGAAGCCGGGGAGTTGGAAACATCAAACTCACTATCAACAACGGTAACCCCGTTACAGTCAGTGTGTTGGTCGTGGACAGCGCGTTATTAGGTTTTGATCTGCTCCTTCGGATAGACATTATTAAGGAGCTGGGCGGCGTACGCATCACAGAGGCGGGCGAAGTCGAGTTTTCAGTCTCAGAAGTGGAGACTGCGTCCGTCGCTACGACAGCAGGAGAGAAAGAGACGAAATAATTTTTTTTCGTGACACATTCCAACACATCGTTAATGATGCAACCATCATAAGGAAAGGCAATTTAAGAAGTGATCATAAAATGGTAGCATTTTTATTCTGAATTTCTTGAATGAGGTGTTATCATTATTTACATTATTTACATGCGGACTATTGTTTGCATCTTTGTTGTTATTATCACAACGTTTCGGCCTTCATCAGGTGCTTGTCGATACGAGTGACCTTTGATGAACACCGAACTAAGTTGAGTACTGTATGTAACGCACTTCACTTCGAAATATGTTTCGGTTTAAAGTAACCCATATAGTGTTGACAATTCGTAAGAAACAAATCAATTGCTTAATTTAAAATAGAATTGAAACCTTGTTTAATTTAATATATCAACGGATATCTCGTTTAATTCATATTTGGAAATTCTCACTTTGCTTCCCACTGAGTTCAAATTTGCATTGCTTGACACACGGATTGAATTCGCAATTACAAATTCACTAATTTCATGAAATAGTACTTTAATTCACAATGTTCTCGTGAAACAATCCTGAGTGCATACCTGGAGTCATAAACCTAATTTGTTGGTGATGATACTACTAATTTTAAAATTACAGAAATGTCATGATTCTCAAGACGAAGTCGCGCCCTAAGTCACTCAGAGTGAATATCACTGAATTTCAAGGAGGAATAAAGAAATAATTCAAAGGGAAAGCAACAGAGAAGATAGGAGTGGCATTTTGAAGAAATACTGTTAATGAAGCAGCAAAAACAGAAGGTAAAACAAATGAAAACGACAATAACAAAAGGAAATACACAGGTCAATATTAAAATTGTTGTGGAAAAGAAGGAAATTGATATAATAAATTAAAACACACGAGAAAGTGTAGAACTAAATGAATTTATTAACAAAGGAATATAAACAAAAATAAGATGAACATGGAAAATATAAGAGTAGCTATTAGAAAATGGAAAAGTTTAAAATTTATTTGATCCTCAAATTATTTGTAAATAAGAGATCACTGTTTTCAGAGAGGAACGGTCAACCTCTACTACAAAACAACACTGGTGATATCCTAGTAGTAAGAAAAGATAAAATAAGAAAATAAAATGTCGTCAGAAATTTGAAAAAAAAAGAAGCTAGGTGAAGATGGCAGATTAACTAACTTTACGAAGGATATGTGAGAAGAACTGGTACAGGAAAATTTCCGCTTAGAAATAATGATACTAATTTAAAAGAAAAGAGCTAATAATGACCTATTGTCTAATCGCATTACTATTGAAATTATATAAACTCGTTTCAAAAGTATTAAAGTAACCTATCAGTGAAAATCGTCGAAGCGAACATGAAGTGTTTAATTGTGCCTAAATTGACCATCTACAAATCAAATGACTAAAAAATAAAATAAAAAAAAAACAACAGCTTAGAATGATTCTATGATTAATCTCAGGCAAGAGATTGCCACCATAGCGAAGGTTTTCAATAAAGATGCCATATTTCCGTGAGTCTTTCTCATGTTCAACTTGTTCACAGATGCTTTAAACTTTTTTCAGGATATTAGCATTATTCATAGGTTCCACGTTGGGTCGTTGCTGAAGGTGATTAAAAGTGGATTGGTCCACAGAGCTAACTGTTGAACAGATCCCAAAAGTGTTTATTTTATATCTTAACGATTTCACATCGTAGTAGGGTGCAGCTCCGTGATCGGGGAAAGCATTACTGAGATCGCTCATTGGCCAAAGATCTGCTTCATGAGGTGTTAACTATTCTGGATGCCGGCAGCAGCCT
>CAHIKZ030005532.1:4810000-4985000 GCA_903632075.3 Acanthosepion pharaonis
TAATCGGTAATCTAAATTTGTAAGGTGAAATGATCATAAAAGTAATCTTAAATCTTCGTATGTAATTTATATGTTTTTTTGAATAAATTTGCAATTTTAATATTTTATATTATCAGTCGCTTGGATTATATCAGATACACACACACACACGCACACACACACACAATCTAGAGAGAAAAGTATGAGGGTGCCGCAAAAAGGTTTTTAAAAATAAAGTCTTCAGGTGAAAGTGGAGATTTTTACATATTATTAAAATAATTAATTTTTCTTCATGTTCAAAAAAAATCGATATGAGAGATACAGTTTTAATCCGAACGAATTGTCAATGAAGAGTTCTGCGTGAAGGTCATAAAACAAAAAAAATTTAATCTTGTTTGTTTTAGTGACCTCTACACGAGTGTCAGCATGCGTGTATATATGCGTGCGTATATTTCCTTACTAAGAGGAATTCGTAAACATTTGTACTTATACACGCATACACACATACGCACATACACACTAAGTAGTCAAACACACACATATACACACATTTACCAAGCTCATGGAACCAACAACGTACACACACACATACATACACGCACACACACACACGTACTTCTTAAGTTGTCAACATCCGCATATACATGTTATTAAATGTATGTATGTACATACACAAATCTCCTCGTGTCTCCTGTATAAGGAGTGTGCGTCCATGTATGTGATAAAGGCAGCGCTATAGTAATCATGGACAGAACATACTATAAAACAAAAATTCTAGAAACACTAGAGGATAGGTTTGTAAATATATACTAACATAGACAAAAAACATTATAACAAAAATTACAAAACTCTGCACAACACATAATAAAATATTAACAAAAAAGAGAAGGATATAATAAACTTTGTACCAAAAACAAGTAATTTCTACGGACTACCTAAAGTTCATAAATCGAGTGAAATAAAAGCAGCTATACATACACAAAAAATCTGAATACATTAGCATCCCAAACCCCAGTGACCTTACAAAATTAGCAGGACCAGTCTGTTAGCAAACTCAGTAACCTTTATTTGCAACCATATACTTTTTCCATTTCTTAGCTGCATACCACAAAAGGTAGGTCCGGGAACGCTTATGGCAACTTTTGACATCAGTAGCCTATACAGTAACATACCCCATGAACTAGGGAAAAAGCGATCTCATTCTGGATTGAAAAACATCCAGAAATAACATCCGAGATTCACTAAAGAGTTCATTATCGATAGTATAGACCTAATTCTAAACAATAACAAATTTGACAACAAAACTATATCCAAACCCTAGGTACTGCGATGGGAAACAAAATGGCACCAACATATGCCACCCTAACATTAGCATTTACCTAGAAGAAAACCTCTATGAAAAGATAGAACAAATATATGGGACAAATATAAAGACCCAATTCACTAAATTTTGAAAAGATATCTAGATGATTGCTTCATCTTTTGGAAATCATCATGGGGTGATATTAACCAATTCCATACACTACTTAAAACTTACACCCAAAAATCAAATTCACGCAAGAATATAATTTTAACGAATTACCATTTTAGATATACTCATTAGAAATAAAAACAACCACATAATCACAGATATCTACCACAAAACCCACAGACACCCAACAATACGTTCATTTTAAGAGCCATCACCCAAAAGCTGCCTAAAATCCATCCCTATTGGATTACAATAGTGACTGATAAACATCCGAAAAAAATCCGCTTAGAAGAACTACATAAAACTCTCAAGAAACGAGGCTACCCCAGTAAACACTAATAAAAAAAAGGTATTGAACTCGCGAAAGAAATTCCTCTTGACCAACTTAGAAATAAAAAGAAACGTAACGTCGAACAAACTCTAGCATATGTCTCAACGTACAACAAAAACAACCCAGAAATATTCCCAGAAATCACAAAAAAATCTAGATTTATAGCAAGAATATAAACTGAATAATATACTAAAAACAACCAAAATAATTAAGAGCAAACGCCAATCTAGAAACCTAAAACATATATTAACCTCATCTAAATTTAGTCAACACAAAATACAGGAGTCACAAAATGCAACAAAAAAGATGTGGAGTTTGTGACATCATTATAGAAGGAAACTCCTACACTTTTGAAAACCCAAAAAAAACATTCACAATAAACAAAAACTTAAACTGCAACTCCAAAATGTAGTTTATGCACTTAAATGCACAAAATGTAAGAAGTCATATATAGGCATCAGCCAACAACTGAACAACAGGGTCTCCCTACACAAAAAGCAATATAAAATTGACAGACAACAGAAAACTTTTTGTATCACAACACATTTTCAAATGTAACCAGGGTAAGTTTAATATCATGCCGATATATCAAACAGACAATTACTCGTATCTACAAATACAGGAAAAAACTTTATAGACAAATTCAAACCCGAACTGAATAGATCGTAACCCCCCAAAAAAAAAAACATGCACACAGGGTGACCAAATACAATGATCGCTCACATACATGGACGCACACTCATATACGGGAGACACGAGGAGAGATATATATATGTGTATGTACACATACATACATTTATGTATATATGCGGATGTTGACAACTTATATGTGTGTGTGTGTGTGTGTGTGTATGTGTGTGTGTGTGTGTGTGTGTACTGGTTCCATGTAGCTTGGTAAATATGTGTGTATATGTGTGTGTACTGACTACTTGTGGTGGGATAGTGTGTATGTGCGTATGTGTGTGTATGCGTGTTAAATAAGTTTACGAATTCCTCTTAGTAAGGAAATATACGCACGCATATATACACGCATGCTGACAGGAAACGCCAAAATAAAACAGAAGCACATAGAGGTCACTAAAACATTAAAAGATTAAATGCCGATAACTACTCGCTGGACAAACCTTAATTGTTTTATGACCCTTCACGCAGAACTCTTCATTGACAATTCTAGAAAGAAAATTCGGATTGCCAACACACAAACAGAATGTCTCATATCGAGAATATTCCACATTGAACATGAAGAAAAAATTAATTATTTTTAATAATATGTAAAAATCTCCACTTTCACCTGAAGACGGTTGCGAGACCAGACCAGAAACACGTGTCGTGAAATTATGTAAAACAAAGTATAATATTTTTTCTCAATAAATCCACATTACAACCAAAACGTTTACCCTCTTCTCAATGCCGTTACAAACGTGTGCATGCGCAGACACACAGCACATACACACACACACGCACACATACACACACACACACACACATTTTTTATATATATTATATATATATATATATATATATATACAGTGTATATTGAGGTCAACACTCTTAAATTAATGTTATCTTAAACGGAAATTTCAGGATGGCGGTCTGAAGATTGCGTTTAAACGTAACAACACTGTCGCTACAAGATTTTTATCTCAATACAGTTTTATATTTACACTTGCTCTATGTCTGATATTGAGCACTTTAACCGATAAATATAGTATTATATATATATATATATATATATATATATATATATATATATATATATATATATATGTGTGTGTGTGTGTGTGTGTGTATATATATATATATATATATATATATATTGATCTGGGAATTTAACTATATTGTCGACATGGAAAAAATCAAAAACTCTTCGTATAAATGAAATTTACATTAACCAGAAAGAGGCTTAGGCAGAAGCGTCTCACTTTTTTAAATTTGGATTTTGTAATGTGACTATAACAACAAAAACATTTCCATTTCATTTCTGCCTTTAAAAAGTTGGAATACGAAACGAGTCAGCAAAAAACTAAGATTTTTTAAAATTGTCATCTTATACCATATATATATATATATATATATATATATATATGTGTGTGTGTGTGTCATTAGTCTTGTAAAGTGTTTTTGATCCTCATTTTATAGTAATATGTACGACTAATCTGGCTTTTTTTTATTGAGCCGGTGTGTCTAGCGATCTCATAAATACCATTTCACTATAGTATAGGGAGTTCGATTCTTGCTTGTTTCTCACTTACTCCGGCTCTATGACCGCCTAAGTTAAGCTTCGTCTATAGCTAAAATCTATCCTTATTTTTGGCGTAATATAAGCGAAGTTAAGAAGTTGAAGAATTTCGCCTTTACGATGGCCCGCATCAGAACTCCTCCCGGTGAAATAAGCCTTGTAAGATTATCGAATCTGGGGGAAAATAAACTTTGCCGTGACGCGGAACTGCCGATTGACTGAAAGACTTGTAGTATTATGCAGACTTTCTCCGTCAATTTCCCTGCCGTTTCTTCCTCGTGTTCGGATTAGTCGTCGGCCGACATTTTTAGTCTTTGGATTATCGCAGACGTAATCTCTGAAATATCTCAGACAAGAGCAGAACAGACTAATCGCGAAGAACGTGGAACTCAAAAGTGACTCAAAGATCTTCCTACCTACCTACAGACTAAACTACTTACCTGTCTATCTACCGACGACCAGCATTGGAGATCTTTTGTTTTGAAAATGACTTTGCATTTAAAAACTATTTTCAGACAGAGATATTTCCGGCCTCCTTGTCCGAAACACGTAGATGCCCCGTGTGGCCATCTCGCAAATCCACCCGATCGATACATCAATAAATCGATTATTCGTTGAATTACGTGTCTGTTGGCCTCCGGTTCCTTGTTGGACCCCCAAGCTTGAAGAGGCAACTTCCTTTCACTTTGAACGGCTTTTCCATCCACACTCCAAAATGACCTTTTTACCCAATTCCTTCACTTTCGAGACGTTGCTCTCGGCTACCACCCCCAATCCTTCGATTGGCTCAAGGCGAGGAATGTTGCTATTTTTATACCTGTTTCATAACGCTTCTTCAGCGTTTTTTTTTTTTTTTTTTTTTTAAATTGGATATGAAATGGTTATTTTAAGTTTCAAATCAGCCAACCAGTCGAAATAAATTGGAATATTCTAATTCCATTTCCTCCGTCTCTACTATCTTCAATAAATGAACAGACTGAAAAATTACTAAAATGCATCTCCGCTTGTATATACATACGGACATCGACTTTATATATTATATATATATATATATATATATATATATATATATATATATATATATATATATATATATATATATATATATATATATGCAATCTGCAAAAATAAAACAAGTTTTTTATTTACTGAAGTTAGTAAATAAGAAAAAGTCTATGACAACAAGGCATATAGTGAAGATCGGTAGGATGAAACTTTTAATCACCACTCGACTGGAGATCAAATCAAAATAATAATAAAAAAGATGCACACACAAATCTAATAGATACAATCAAAATAGATAATGCATATACCCTTTTATCTAATCCATATCTATGTATGTATGTATGTATCTATCTATCTTTCCATATTAATTTAACAAATGACCAATTTTGCTTTTATAATTTGTACAATTTTGCTGTTACATATATATATATATATATATATATATATATATATATATATATATATATATATATATATATATATATATATATATATATATCCAAGTCGCTATCCATTACTCCACCGTGAGCCGAGTTCGAATTCCAGTCGAATCCATTACATTCACTTGCGTGATAATACCCTTGGGAAAGGTATGAATCCTCTTCTTCTCCCTCCAGCTATGGGTAAATAGCAGGGCAGACTGGTTTCTATAGCCTTGGATGGCAACTGGTCTAGGAGAAGGACAACTCTGAATTCAAAACGTGCGGAGGGTCTTTGGGGACCTTGTGGCACGTAGTGCACCAGGTCCCTGTATTTGGCCCTTCAAAAAGTGTGCATGGTCCTGCATGAAACCTTCACCACTATAATTAAATCTCATGTGCCGTTGTCGGCTGTCGGTTTCCTGGGAACTGATCTGCTTGACCCTCATACGTCGAACTCGACGGGAGAGTCGACTATATATATATATATATATATATATATATATATGTGTGTGTGTGTGTGTGTGGGGGGGGATTTGTTTGTTTGTGTCTGCGTGTGCGTGTGTGTACTGAGGTCAATACCTTGTGGTGACAGTCTGTTTCATACTTGAACGCAATCCTCAGACAAACATGGGCTGAAGATGGCGTTCAAGCATGAAACAGACAGTCATCGCTACTATTTCCTAGGCAAGCTTGTCAGCTACAACGACTAATCAATCCCCGTTGAAGACGCCCTCAAAAAACACAGGTCCAACTTTAGTGAGCAGACCTTTAGCACTTTCAAATTCTGGGAGTGATGACTTGAATCATCGACAGTTTTTCACAAGTACGCTCAAATACTCAGTCACGTTGACCTTCTTTCAGCACAACCATCGACGGCGTCCAAATAGATGCGGCTACCAAATTACACTCCAAATCCTTAACTTAACACCGGAGACCTTTTGAAGTACCCTGGATCATCAGACTACACTTTCTAAAGGTGAAACGAAAAATGAAATGAAAATTTACACTTGTGACGGGTAGTATTAAGTTTATGTAATTTAACAGAGAGGGTAGCGAGGAGTGGTGTGAGAGACATGGTCGAGTTTAGAGAGGGTTTATTTTTATATTTCTTTCTATCATGCCTAATATTGGGGAAGGAGGGAGTAAGGATCAGACATTGACCTATTTAATCGGTCAACTCAACGGAAGTGATATGTTGAAAGGGAAGGAGAGAAGAGAGAAAAAGAAAAAGAAAAAAAAAAAAAAGGGAAGTAAAAAGAAAGGAGATGTATTTAGGTTATATATATATATATATATATATATATATATATATATATATATATATATATGTTTATACTTTATTGGATAAATATAATGAATATATATACACATATATTTTACATATTTTTTTATTATTTGCTATATTTATAGAGATTTTTTGGTTGATTTATTTGTTTTGGATTATCACATTTATGCAGATTATTTAAAGCCCGAAAATATGTGGAGATTTTAAGATTGTTTGGGAGATAATGATTAACTGATACACGCGCTACTAATTAACCCATAGCTGGGGGAGAAGACGTGGATCCATACCTTTTCGAAAGTTATTTGAACATAAGTACATATAATGATTATCCATCTAGGTAGTGAACAGGCTCGATATTCCCTAACTTCAGTGATCGGTGAACCGATGTCTCAACGTTATACGGCCGTAAACCATTTATAGAATAATAGTGTTCAATATAGATGTAGAGAGTGTACATAGGAATCAACACTGCATGGTGACTGTCAATTTCACACATCAATGATGTCTTCCGACCTAGTACCACTACTACGCTACCGGGCTATATATAGAGCAGGTAAATCTGCGTTTGGTCTAAAGATCGCTGTGAAGATAGATATAGTCAGTTGGTTAGATGAATCAACACAGCATTTGGACGATCAGTTTCACGCCTCATTGAGATGATCAGACCAAATAACTCCTGTCCTTTCATTGGTTCTCTATATAGGTCACTGGATAAGTACAGGAAAATTGAGGAAGTAAGAAACCAGGCCTTCATACTTCTTTTGTTTAGTGATAATGATTAGGTTTATTTAGGCTGAAGAACCCGAGATTTGATGTTTATGCTGGTTTCTGATTTAAATATTTGTTATTGTATTCATTGTTATATTAGTTTTCTTTATTTTTAAATATTTTCGTATACTTTTTTTGGTTTTAAGGTTATGCAATTTTATAGAGGATTTTTATATAGATAGGGATATCATAGTAGGTATTTATTTTCGGTTCTGCAGCTGCAATTGTAGATATCTGATCGTTTCTTTAGGCGTCCTCTCTCTCTCTCTCTCTCTCTCTATATATATATATATATATATATATATATATATATATATATATATATATAAGGCAAGATGTGTGTGTGTGCGCGCGCGCGTGTGTGTGTGTGTGTAACGCATGCACGGCCACAATTTTCGACGGATTTGAACCAAAATTTACATGTATATGCTCCAAGTTAGTGCTCCAAGTTAGTGGAAAGCCCAAGACCGACATTACATTTCCCAACTCTCATCAATAGTAGAATTAATCGATTTTTTCATGCTTCTACGGCAGTTTTCATGTAGTTTGCAGCCATTTTCTACTGGCCAAAGTGAGAGCCTATAGCTGGCTGCCACGAACAGGCAGGAAGATTCTATTGGCCAGTGTGAGAGCCAACAGCTGACTGACACGAATGTTAACTAGCAAACTAGCATGCAAAAAAATCGATAGCTGCATTTGTCACAAGTGGGAAAAATTTAAATCTGCATGGCACTTTAGTCCAATTGGCTCATTCGCTTGCTTAAACTCAACGTTGATTCTGATTCCGCAGAACTCGATTGGGTGTGAAAAAATATTTGTTGTTTACATTCATTTTTCATTCGGTTTTTTCAGTTACGAGTCCTTTTTTTTTTAAAGTTGATCGTTTTGCGTTCATTTTGTTTAGTTCTTTTTTCATAACAGATTTAATGTTTAGTATAGAGCTTAGAAAAAAATTGCTTTGTGAGATAGGCAAGAAGTAAGGCATGTACCAACATCAGCACGGCTAAGGGCACTCCTTTAAAGGCAAGGAAGGGCAAAAATATTTTAAGTCAAGTGATAGCGATTGCTGTATGAGTCGTACGATTTTTGAATCAAGCACGGGAAACACCGGGCCATACTGCTAGTATATATATATATATATATATATATATATATATATATATATATATATATATATGCAGGACGGACTGGGTTCTATAGCCTCGGGTGGCAACTGGTCTAAGAGAAGGGCAACTCTGAATTCAAAACAAGCGGAAATTTTTTGGTCACCTTGTCGCACACAATGCACCAGGTCTCTGTATTCAACCTTACAAAAAGTGTGGTTCGCTAAGCTCAAAGCCTTCACCACTATAAACAAATCATGTGCTAGTATCTGGCTGCCGGTTGATATGTAACTGTGTTGCTGACCCTCATACGTCAAATACGACGGGAGAGTCCACCATATATATATATATATATATATATATATATATATATTTATGTCGGTATCTATAAACGCTATATCACATTATATATATATATATATATGTGTGTGTGTGTGTGTGTGTGTGTGTGTGTGTGTGAATATATAATATCGCACACTGAGAGCTGGCGTAAATAAGATAGTGCTCGATGTAATATAACTGAGCTATAAACTATAAAATCTATTAATAAATATACTTATATTTTTCTCACCGGTAGCACGACTCCCAGTTTCATGCACAACGCAATATTCAGTTGGTGAATTGAGAATGATAGTTACATAATTTAAATGTTGTTTAACATATCTGATTGTCGCAATGATGGGGCAGTCTTTATTTTATACGGAGACTGTTAGATTTTTTAATTTTTGTAAATTATATGAACGTAACTAATATATATATATATATATATATATATATATATATATATATATATATATATATATATATATACGGTACATTTGGAAAGTGTCTGAAAAGCATACTGCGGTTGACCAAAGACTTGTGAGTAAAATTGGATAGACGGACCAGTGGGGCCTTTGATAAATGTGCTAGCACGAAGCCACAAGTCATCGTGCCCGAGAGCGTGAACGTGCTCGCCTTGTTCAAATTGTTGATCACGCGAGATAATACGCCCTCTACCAGAAACTGTAACTAAGGTCTGCTCAGCATAGTTGTAGTATAAACCACAGGTTGGCTCTCTGGGTTGTTGAGCAAACGCAAAATGAGCCTTAGCGAGCGTCTACAAGAGGAATTAGCTAGCCAACCTAGTAGACGGGTATCATCGAATACGAGAGGCCAGCTATTATATATATATATATATATATATATATATATGCCGATTTCTGACCACGAGGCCTGAGATCGACTGAGTCAGGAAGGTTTCTTGATGTTATCAGCCTGTAGAGACGATCCCAGCGTGCAGCACTTTTGGAAAGTGCCTGAAAATCATACCACGGGTTGACGCAAGCCTTTTATATGTGACGGTTTGCGCGTACCGATCCTTGTTGAAGCTATTGTTTACGATAGATACTGCTAGATTCTTTCAGATACTGTAACTAAATTACGCTCAATATAGTTGCAGCATAAACGACTGGTGGCCATGGTAGGTGTTGAAAAAGACAAATGTCCCTGAGCAGGCGTCTGCAATAGCCGACAGGGAATATTCGGATCTGGTGTCGCAATCACGGAGCAGTTATATTTTATACGCAAATTTTTGTATTTTTTATTTTGTAAATTATATAAACGTAACTAAAAAATGTTTATATATATATATATATATATGTATATGTTTTTATATATATATATATATACATACATGTGTGTGTGTTTGTGATAAAAATATAGTTTTAAGGTAAGCGTATCTAAATACAAAAGTCCTAATTAAGCTGAACACAGCGGCGTCAGTCTGTTTCGTCAGGCCATATATATATATATATATATATATATATATATATATATATATATTAAAAAGAAGAGAGTAATATATTATGCTTTATTTTTAATAATTTTGCTACACGTGTTTCCGGTTTTCTGTGTGAGGGGTTATGAAAGAGATAAGAATAAAAAAAGATAAGAATACAGATATCTTTCTAATCCTTTCTCGGACCAATGTTAATTGTCTTATTACCCTTCACGCAGAACTTTTTCGCTTCCAGTTCAAGGAAGACATTTAGATCACCAACACACAAAAAAGAAAATGTCTAATATTGAGAATATTTAACATCGAAAAACATTAGAAAAATTAATTCCTTTTAATAATATGTGAAAATATACACATTTTGCCTGATGAAGGCCACGAAGCCGGAAACCCGTGTAGCACAACTTTTGTAGTTTCTCTCTTCTTTTTAATATACACAACTTTGTTCAATACCTATCGAGACCACAAGTCGTTGGAACTACTATAACCCTTCATATATATATATATATATATATATATATATATATATATATATATATATATATATATGTGTGTGTATATATATATATAAAATTCAGTTCACAATATAGTCTATTTAATTTGTTTATTAAATTTGCAATTTACGAATAAGTTGCAGCAAGTTCAAGCTAATATTAATGTGTTTTTGGAACGGATGTCCCTAGAAACTAAAAAGAAAATCTGTTATATCAATGTTAGGCAGGAAATGGTGGAAAATATCCTCACAAATGAAGAGGAGACTTGCAACAGAAAATATATTGTTCTGCTGATGGATGTCGAGAATAAAATGCACGGAAAATATGCCCAACAAGGCGGTTTAAAAAAAAAATGCAAACCAAAAGGACTCTTGTACAGAAGATTTGAAATTTCTGGGACGCACAATGAAGGAAAAGTCTTGGAGAAAAAAGAATACTCACTAGGCGTTAAAAATAAGCAAGGGATGCTTTGTTTACTTCTTCCAACAGCGTCCAAATTTACTGTGAACCAGAATCGATTTTGATTAATTTGATTTATTTAATGACATATACCCTTGTGTAACATTTTTCTGCGCCTGTTATAAAACTTCGCAGATTGTTAAATTCTGTGTCCGCCTGCTTCTGATATCTTCATCACTGGTCGCATCTTAGGCTGTATCAAAAGACAGCTTTCAAAAGCTAAATAAATCATTAAGAAGCAGAAAAATTTCCTTAGAAACAAAGTCAAAAATGCTGAACTGCCATATAATATAAATCTTCATATATGGCAGTGAATGCTGGACAATTTCCTCACAGTTGAAGAGGTGACACGAGTTAACAGAGATGTGGTTTCAAAGAAGGATGCTGAGAATACAATGGATAAGAAATGTGAGCAATGATGAGGTTTGAAATAAAATGGGAACGAAAAGGAAACTTGTACTTACTATCAGAAAGTGACAGTGAAAATTATTATGTGGAAAATAGGTTTGGAGAATCACGACACATTTTGAAGGCACAAGAGACAGAAAGCAGAGACAAGCCCACCTAATGTGTGGTGGTTCCCGAGCGATTTTGGACCATGCCCCCATTTCTAAAATTCTTGTGCACCCCCTGTAATATTTAATTCTTACATGTATGCTCAGTACACGTGTACGTACAAACACACAAAATATATTTTTATGTATGGATGCTGAATATATATCACATGTATTAACACGCATTAACATTCACATTCTCACTCACTAGAAAACAATTCATTGTTAATAAGTTATTCTCGAATTTGCCCATTATTCTGTTAGTATAGTAAGCCGAAGGATGCACATACTATGCATGCACCCCATGTTGGAATTATTGGTTCAAATCAATGTTAGCTCAGGGAATGTGAAGGATAGTAAAAAAACAAAAAAACAAACAAATACTGCTAAGAGCTACAGAGAACAAGAAGTTTTGGTAAGCCATTATTGCCCACATAAGAGACGAAAACAAAAACAGAAGATTTTCTTTGTGTGTCTTCGTAAATCCTTGTAGGTAAAACATTCGAACTTTCTTATTTATTTTAATACTCATTGCGTCTTTTATCCCGTTTCCTTTGTTTCATACTTTTGTATCTGAAAACGAATAAAATTCACGGCAGAAAACCTCACTTTATTTTGACCTTACTTTTAACCAAATATGTGATTGACAAAAGGGAGGACGGCCATACACCCATAACATCTCAAATTGATATCAGTAATGTGTTCTCTTGTTAAATTAAGTGAAGAATTCGATATTTTTAAAATCATTTCACCCCAAGGAAGGTGATAATGCTAAGACGCAAGCGATTACAGGGAGTGAAAGAGAATAAGAAGCCTTTAGTGAGGAGAAAGGACAGGTTAGTTCGGTGATCAAATGAGTGCCGGCGGCTCAGTGTGATTTAAGCGTAAGTTCGTTTGAAACTGAAATTCTTGTATACCATTATTACGTTGATTGATGGATTCATTTTTTACGGATTACTAACCCTTTTCAGGTTATTTAAAGTTAGAAAATACTTTTTTAGATTGTAAGAATTTTTTTGTGAGCAATAAAAATGTTTAGTAATGCAATTCTTACTAATTACCGTATTTGACGACATATAAGGTGCATTTTTTTTTACTAAAAATATATTTTAAAATTCCCCTGCTTCTTATACACCATATGTAGCTTTACTAATTTTACTACTTACTCATATTTCTTGATTTGCCCTGCTGAAATTGGGGTGAGTCTTATATACCCGTGCGTCTTATATGAGGTCAAATACGCTAACAGATGGAGAAGATGTATATTCTTACTTTTCCCAAGGGTATTTGGGTGTAAGTGAATATAATGACTCGAACCGCTCACCGGTTAACAATTCCAAGCTTTTATCCATTTTATCCCAGCCGCACACCCAAGCTTACAAAACATGGTATTCTAAGACAGTCATCTGGGCCATCCAGGTACTGAACAGCCACGACGTTGCTTAACTTCGGTGATCGTACGGGAATCGATGTTTCATGGTGATGTAGCCATAAGCCCATCATTACGTGCAGAGAATCATGTAAATAAACTTCAAAATATTGACAAAATCAATTGTACATTTTTCTTATTTGGTACAGAGACTATAATCTTTAAAGCTTATATCTTTGATACGAGGGTATTTTAAAATCGTTCTTTCCCTTTTTCGGTCTTTCTCGATGTTTTAAATCTAAACTTTTCATGTAATTATATCTTTTTATATACATTTCGAATGATATATTTGGCATGGCTAAGAGACTAAAGTGAAGCGTCGCAGAAAATTTATTTTTAAAAAGTGAATTACAAATGCATAATGTTTGCATAGATCTGACTTAGAAGTCCTCACAACAATATATTTGTATGACGTTACTAATCAGAGAGTGACTATATAAAACAGAGGTTACAGTTAATGCCAACGCAATGAGAGAAAAGCTCCATAATCAAACAGCGTAAGAACACAAAAGAACGCAGCAAATATTGTTGTTAAAGAAATCAATACAAAAACAAACAAACGAAAACGACACAACTTTGCGAATAAAACGCAATAAAAATATAGATTAAACAAACATAAATAAACAAACAAGCGATAAACGCACAAAAAGAAACAATTAAACCGAATCAAAATAAAACAAAATATAATAAAACAATTTAAAAAGTAAAAGTCACGCCAAGAAGTGTAATTTGAAAACAAATCGCGGACAACATAAAACAACACTTTTTAGAATACTAATTAAAAATCGTCCTTTTATTTTCGTGTGGGTGTTAATAAAAATCTGCAATGTTTTTTTTTATTTGTTTGTTTTTTCTTTTTTTTTTTGCTTAAAATGCATTTCACTCTCTCATTTTGTTTCCAGCTATCAGTGATGTCAGGTTTTATTTTCAAAATTTTAATTGTATTTTATTATTCTAGAGTTTAATATTGTAAATAAAAGAAAACTAAAATGATTTGTTAATTCACATCAGTTTCTCACCGAGATTTTATGATACTTTCTTTATTTTTTCTTGCTTCATCATTTCACTTTTATCTTTTCTTTTGCTTCATTTATTCCTGAATGATTTTCTTCCTTAGTTTTTCGTCTTCATTCTTTTTCTTCTGGTCTTTTCAAAGAAACTTTCTCTAGTATGTCGTCTTGGCTATTTTTTTCTTCTTTTCGTACATTTCGCCCATCCTAAATTAATTATCATTTTTTTCCAGTATTTTTACTTCATATCTGCATGAATATTTCTTTCAATTTTCTTTTTCTACTTTCATCTTTATCCCTCCTCATTTTTCTTGCTTTGATTTTCTTCCTCACCTTTTCGGACGAATGTTCTCTTGTCTGCTTTTCTTTCATCTTCAATCATTTTACTTTACTTACTATTTTTCTTTCCTTCCTTCCTTCCTTCCTTTTTCTTACTCTCTTACATAATTTATTTTAACTTTCTCCATTTTCATTCTTTCTTTCAGGTCGACACCTTTCTTTCTTTCTTTCTTTCTTTCTTTCTTTCTTTCTTTCTTTCTTTCTTTCTTTCTTTCGTAGATATTTTTCGAGGTCTCCTCTTGTCTTCCTTCCTTTCATCTTCCTTCTATTTTTTCTTCTTTTTTTTTCCTCATATCATTATGGAGGACGCCTTTCCTTCCCGTTTTCTTTCCTTCCCTCTTTCTTCATTCAATTTATTTGAAGGATTTTTCTTTTTTCCTTCTTTCCATCTTTCCTCTTGTTTTCCTTCCTTTCATCTTCCTTCTATTTTTTCTTCTTTTTTTTCTCCTCATATCATTCTGGAGGACGCCTTTCCTTCCTGATTTCTTTCCTTCCGTCTTTCTTCATTCAATTTATTTGAAGGGCTCTTCTTCTTTTCCTTCTCCCATCCTTCCTTCTTTCATTTCTTATATCTTTCTGAGGGACACCTTTTTTTTCTTTGTGACATTACCATTTCCTTCTTTATCTTTCTTTCTTTATCTTTCATTCTTGACTTCGCTTCTTTGTGGAATGAGGTCGAGAAACAAAAACACTAAAGTAGATCAATACACACGTAAATACAAAATTAGATAATCGCGAAGATTGGCGACGACACTTATCCAATCCAAAAATTTATACAAAAACTCATGCAACTGAAGGAATTGTACACAACAAACCGTATACAACAAATGTCTTAAAAATTAAGGATAATTTCGTCTTTCATTAAATCTATTCCATCTGTAAACAGACAAGCCATGTCTTCTACTTGGTTAATCACGTTATTACACTGTGGAAATTTATTTTTTCATTCTTCATACGGGAAATTCACGGAAAATTGCTGCAGGTCTTTCTGGTACAATATTCTCTCATTAGCTTATATTTTTTTTGTAACTTTGCTATAAATACCATGCTTCAGATTTTCGTTGGCAATAGCTTACTATATATATATCTTTTCTATATACAGTATCCTTTTAAGACTTCGGCAATCACGGCCTTCCACAACTTCCCATATCTTGTAGCTCTTACCAACGATTGTCTTTTTACTACACTTCGGTTGTAGGATGAAAAGAATACATAATCCACAATGCAACGTAGAGGTTTTTGAACTCTATCAAGACAGGCAAGTGAGTACTGGGCAGCTCCATCCCAGTTATGGCAGCAATAATTTTATTTTGGCGGCTGGGAGTAACTTCCACTCAATCTTGCACCTTACCTTTCCCAGCAACCTGACTTGGAATCGAGAGAAAAGCCCATTTTGATATAATACTTGAGGTTTTTTTTTTACTACAATATTGCTGTTTATTAGATTATGCTCTGCAGAGAAATATCGTTGCCTCTGCTAAAGGTCGAGACACTATACCTTAGTTTTTCATTCTTTATACCAAAAAAATCGTGGGAAAATTGCTGCAGGTCATTCTAGTGCAATATTCTCTCATTAGCTTATAGATTGTTTTTTTTTTTTTGTAACTTTTTTATGCTTCAAATTTTCCTTGGAAATATCTTCCTATTTCTTTTCTATTCTATATACAATATCCTGTCAGGGCATGGACAGTCAGGGCCTTCCACGACTTCCCATATTTTGTAGCTCTTAGCAATGATTGTCTTTTTACTACACATCCCATTCCTGTTCTGCCATCCATTTACATGTGTTTGTTAGAAAATTTACTCACTGTTTCCCTCTGTCATTCTTATCTTTAGTACGCCTTGTGAGTGTCACATTCTACAACACCTCTTTCCTCCATTGTGTTCCCTGAAAATCTAATCCTTTTTTGTCTGGTTCTAAACAGAATTGTCCTTCTTGTTTCTATTTTCCTAATTTCCTCTTTTACTTATATATTGAGTCCATATTACTTTTCAATATATATCTGTACTTATTTACATTGTTCAGACAGTTGTCCTGACATTTATTGCCGTATTCACGACACTTCGGCCGTTGTACGCTCCAGCCTTCTTCAAGTGATTGGAATTTCGAATTGGTGTTTATTTCGTTCACCCAGGCGGAGTGCTGTAGTTCCACGTTTCTCTTCTGGATATCTCAGTTATCTCCCTTTAACTCAACCCTTCGAGTTTTTGTTCACCTCTGCCATAAATAGGTATTGAACTCATAACTCTTTTGCATAAAAACGTTGGTTACATCCAGTGACTTTAACCATAGATAGAATTGAAGTAGAAAGAAACCGGAAGTCAAATCATTACCAGGGAACAGGGGATAAACCTCTACTCCTGTTCAAAAGACTAAAAAGGAGTGTGGACCGTATGATAGACGAACCTGTCTACTCCTGTTTGAGGCGGAAGCGTCAGGTGTACACAGTTGAAGGAACCGGAAGCTCAATCCCAAACAGGAAACAACCGATAAACCTCTACTCCTGTTAAAAAAAAAAAAAAAAAAAAACGGGGAGGAGTCTAAATCGGAAGATGGTACTCAATAAGATGCCATTTAGTAGTAGAATAACAGCTACTATAGTAAAATCATTATATTTCACACCTACAGTATTGTTCTTTTCTAAAAAATATAATTGTTCCCGCAATCCAAAGCCCAAGAGCCACTCAAGGTAGAGGGTTAGTGCGTGAGCGTAAGAGATGACAAGAAGTGCAATATATGAGCTTCTCGACTTGACGGTCGAACTCTCTGCTTTTGAGCAGAAAGGAACCCGGACGAGGTTCCGCCGAAGGGCAGAATCTCGTTCGGGGTGAATGACCTACCCTATCTCGTTTTTACGAGTTATACGGGCATATTTTTGGCTGAGCCTACGGGCTCAGGAAACCCACGATAAAAACGACCTTGTGTCACATGCAACCCTCGTGGGGGGGGTGGCTAGATACCGTATCAGTGACATGGCCTTGTTTGAATCCAGTGACGTGACCCAAAGATGCCTACTGATGAGGTGAACAAAAAACTTGGGGCGTCGACTTAAAGGGAGGTAACAGATATTTAGACATCCGAAAGAGACATAGCACGTGGAACTAGAACAATCCCGGTGGACGAAAGAAAGGGTTCAGTTCGAAATTCCAAAACACCTGAAGAACGCCGGAGCCCACAACTGCCGAAACGTGAAGATGGCAACTAAGAGGAGAACAACAGTCTGAACAATGTAAATGGTGCATATAGTTACAATACCTCACCTCAGAAATATAGACAGATATTGAAGATATATATGTGAGATCAACTGAGATAGGTTTTTCTTACTAGTCATTGATTCATTCTTATTAGAGTCCTCATCTTTGCTACTTTTAACATTTCGACCAGCGTTGAGCTTGGCCAGTATTTATATGGATGGCCGCTTGTGAATACCAAGTGTTGTAAGCTTGGATGTGCAGATTGTACAATGGATAACGGCTAGGGATTTGGTAATCGTAGAAATGAGTTCTAATTCTCCAAATAATTATTATCTAAAAAAAAATCTTACATTTTAATAATATTTTCTGATTATCAATATCCTGCGAATGGTTGATAAACCATAGAAAACGAATCAACCAATCATTTTAACGAATCAACCAATCATTTTAACGAATCAACCAATCATTTTAACGAATCAAACAATCATTTTAACGAATCAAACAATCATTTTAACGAATCAAACAATCATTTTAACTAACATATTCTGTAGCTTTCCTTAAATAATATCCCTTCCGGTATGACATGAAATTTTCACCGGAAGTCTTTATTCCTTCTCGGGATTTAACCTATTGTCTTCATATTTCGTATTTTAACAAATTCAGACATTAGCAGAAAATCTAATATACGAGTCTTTGCTTATGCTTCGCATAACTTCGAACATGTATTTTCCCGGTTTTGGATAGCTCAGCAGTATCTAATCTAGAGCATTCCCTACGATTGCCATGATAATAGACTAAGGAATCTGTCAAACCGGCAACATCTTCTCACATCAGGATATTACTGGATAGATTCTGGTGGTCTGGTCCGATTATGCAGGCTTATATACTATACCATATGTTTCAAGAAATCGGACTCAAAAGGGAACAGTTCCAAAACAGAAACTAGATCTGGAATTATGATGAAAGTAGTGATGGCATCTGCTTTGAATTCAGCATAAAAATTCAGGATGTTGATACCAAACACTTCAAGTAACTCGATGTATAGATCAGCGATAACAGTTTTAGCATAGAAGATAAAAAATCTGAACATAGAATAGACTGAGCGAAGATAAGTTTTGCACAACAACGCAAATTGAAACAAATCCCCCCCAAATGACCCTGAAAACTGAAGATGTCCTTAAATAGCTTCATCAGATCGAGGCTTTGTTATGGGTGTCATGAATAGCGCCAAACACGTACAGAAATATCTAAACTGACAGCTTTATACAACCGCTTTCTAAGATTAACGGTTATGAATAGCTTTGAGCAAGTGAAGCTTATGCCTCTTGTTGCAAACGACTTTTCTTCGAATCCCACCGTATGGCGCTACATAATCACAAACAAAGAACTGTACAAAATAACAGAAACTGTACAACAGCAATTACTGAAATGGATAGTACATGCAATTCGAAGTGAAAATAATGACATAATCTAGATGTTAACATTTTGCAATATTTCAAAGAAAAGGTTAGGGTGGAAACTTTCATCAGTAATGGAAAAAGCGATAACAACAACTAGAGGTGAGATACATATTTTCATAAAAAATTGTTTTAAGAGAAAAAAATTATAAATTTCAACCGACAATGGAACAAACTGCTCGGTCAATTAATGCGAAATATTTCCTTATAAGGAAGCGGCTAATATTTCCATGATCATTACCATTGAGTTGAATAGATCTTTTTTTTCCGGTGTGCGGCTCTTCAGAACTGTCTAAACCAAATCCAGGCACCAACGATTTCCAGTGAAAGTGACTTAATGAGCAGTCAGGACAAGTGGCTTCTTCCACCGGCATATTGTTGTTCAAAGCCTGGTGTTCTCATCCCGTTCCGTAGTTTTCTTCAAATTTCTGGAGAAATTAAAAAAAAATAATTACTTAAAAATTTTAACTTGATACATTCGAGACAAGTTCAAAATTCGAAAATAAACACACACACATACAAACAAACAACTGGTTATTGATTATTAATGCTAAAATATCCTGACATTTTCTATCGTTCAATCAATTTTATCTAAAGTTATTAATGAACCGGATGGATATTTCGGATCTTGTTATCGCAATGATCCTTCCTCTTTCTTTTCGAGAGCTCTGGACCACGCAAGCGCACGTTCGTTTTCCGGTGACTTCGAAATGGTGGGCAAAATGTCATTGTATCACAGAACCGCGGCGCATAATTATAGCGACCACGTAAAAGAGAAGATTAAAAGAATTTATGAGTACAACGAGAGGAAAAGAAAATTCAATTTCAACCTTTAAGCGATAAAAGTAATAAAACAAACCTGTATAAAATAACTCCGTTTGGTAATAACGATTCTTTTAATAATGAAAAGGAAGCGGAACTAATGATAAATTCAAAGAAAAGACGGTTAACAATATGTTTCAAAATTACAGTTATTTATTACTATTATTATTACTATTATTATATCAATAATAATAATAATAATAATAATAATAATAATAATAATAAAACAGCTATTACAAATACTTTTATTAATAGTGTCGGTGTAAAATAACAAATGTTATTAATGTGCGGAACATTTAAAAAAAGGAAGCTGAAGATTAGTATGTGGAGGTGAAATATCGGATAAAGAAAAAGAGAAGAAAAACGAAGAAGAACAAGCGATCGAAGATGAAAAGAAAAGAAGTAAACGAACAGATTAATGAAGATTACGAAGAAGGAGAAAAGGAAGAAAAGAAAACAACGACATAGATGCGAAAGAATGAAGAGAAAAGAAACTGAGAGAAGACAGAGATGAAGATGAAGGAAAGACAAAGAAGCCACAAATCAGAAAAATATATCAAGTCGTTGACGACGATGACGTCGAAGAAGAAGGTGATAAAGAAGAGCATGAAAAACAAGAGGAAGGGGCGAAGAAAGCGAAATATAGACGAATAAAAGTAAAGAAAAAACTAGTAACATTTAAAAAAAATGAACGACTGAAAAAACAGCTTATTAAGAAAAAAAGAGAGAAAGAAGATTTAAAAATATACTCCTTCATTGCTACTAACGTTCATTTTACACCTCTTACTATCACTTCTTGCCCAACGCCTTCGACTTCTTTGTATAGTAATAAAAACTGGGACAGTAGCTTCTTGTCGTTCCAAGCACACTAATTAAATTCTAAGTGTCTTAAAATTGTGACCTTGTGCCGACCTTGTAAACAACTATATGGGGTTTGACTCTAGACTGAATGTCGGTGTAAGAGATTAACCAAAACCAGGATTTTGAATTATCTAGACTTTAACCAGATAAATGACTGACATAACACAACTTTCCAGACATTTAATTCCTACAAATCTGATCTTGTGCTATAATAAACCGAATAAACAAAAGCCAGAAGGACAAAAAATGGATGATGTGGAATTCTACGGGGAATTCAGAAGAAGAATGATGAAAATAACCGAGCAAATGATGGGAACATAATTGTAAAGAGGTCACTTGAAAAGATAAACAGAATTACTGCTGATAACAATCTAAAAGAAATACATGAGGGTGAATTACGTGATGGCGAGAATCGATAAAACAACAAAAATGCAAATGTCGTCTCTATATAGAATGAATTAATCCTTTAATAAAAATATAGCTAACTTGCTCTTGAAGAGAAAAGAAAAACAAAAATAAAATGACTGAATGGGACGAGTTGCTCATTGGTAATTTTGCAAGCTGTAAACATATTTTGAGAATTTAGAAATCAAAATGCGTGAGACTTCTACAAGTGTCAGTAGTCCATGGAGACCGGACATAATTTGGATGAGGTATGGGAAATAAAATAAGTTTATTAATGAAATAGTCCGTTTCAACGCTTCAAAACATAAGAGAAGGAGAAGATGGGAAAACTAGCAGAGTATATAGCATAACAAATGTAGAATCAGAATAATCAGAATATGGTCAGCATCAAAAAGAAAATAAAAATACTGTCAGATGGTGAAATTCACTGTTACAGTAATCTACAAATTTAAAAATGGAGAAACAGTTGACACAATCTTGTCAAGAAGCTGAAGAGGTTGTGGGACATTAAAGAGACTGTCGTACCAGTAATTATGGGAGCGTTGGGAACGGCTATGTAAACTAAATTAAATGACTGAATGAAGTAGGAGTTGGAATCAGATACTGTATGGCATTATTCAAATACTAAGAAAGGTCATAGAAAATTGACATTACTCAAATACTAAGAAAGGTCATAGAAAATTGACAAAAGTTATTGTCACTTGAGCTTCACTTTAAGCCACCACTTACTGGTGTGCACCCTCAGTGAATGAACGAATGAATAAATGAATAATAATTATAATAATAATAATAATAATAATAATAAGAAGAAGAAGAAGAAGAAGAAGAAGAATCCACTGAATATAAAACACGGTATGACAGAGTGGTCCAATATCTGCACTGGAAAATCTGCAATTTCTACGGGAAGGAAACTGAAAAAAATGGTCTGAACACTACCCAGACCCGGTTACGTAGATAGGACCTGTAACAATTTTATGGGACTACACAATACACACAGACAGAACAATTAAAGCTAATCGCCCTGATCGTAAAAAAAATATAAAAAAAAAAAATTGACTCCTTATTGATATGGCAGTCCTTCCAGATTGCAACGTATCTTTAAAGATCTTCAAAAAACTATCAAAATACAAGGACTTTGAAATAGAAATCTCAAAAATGTGGTACATAAGAACATCAACAATCCCTGTTGTAGTTGAAGCCCTCAGATTGGTTGGAAAAGATTCCAATAGACTCATTAAAGGGATTCTTGGTAGCTCATACCTTAAAGAAATACAAAAAAAAATGTTCTAACAAGTAAAGCTCACAGCTTACGAAGGGCTTTATCTCTGTGAAATATGTTTTCTTTAATTGCTCAGTGGAAAATGTCATGTGCCCTTTCTGACCTTAGACCTCTGGGTGGGACCCGAAAAGAAATGAGTACACACGAGAAACCAAAGAAAATAAAACAACAACAACAACAATAATAATAATAATAATAATAATAATAATAATAATAATAATAATAATAACAACAACTTGTGTGCAATTTAAAAAAATATTTTGAAGAAGACATAGTGTCGAAATATTACTGAACATTGTCAAACACTTTGTCTTTTCTTTTTCATTTCTTACATCGACCTCTTCTCAAAGTGCTTAAAATACTGTAAGAGTCATGTCAATCATTTTGTTTAACACTAATAGTAAAACTAGAAATAACTGTGACAATTTTACGGTTTACCTATTTTAATTTTCTGGTGAATCTTAATTCTTAAGTTACTGACTGAATAAGATCCTGGTGAGTCCCACGACAATAAAATATCCATAGAAATTCTCCGTTCGCATCGTTAATATTTGCGCTTAACAACGCTAACAAAATATTGCAATAAAAAATCATAAATATGAAAGCTGGTCGCTATTTTAAGAAGTAAGTGGGTACAAATGAAAAGATTTGAAATTGACAACGTTTTCCATTTCATTGAAACAAATGTTAAACACTTCTAGCTTTCCTTCTTTCTTTCTTTCTTTTTCTCACTGATACCAAATTGCATCCCTGATGTTTTCTTTTCCGTCATTCCAAGCGATCAAAACGGTTTAGTACATAATTTTTGAGCTATTGGCAGGACGTAACAGTCGTGCCAACTAACTAAGGAACTGACTAACTAGCAAAAGAACGGACAAGTAAAATTCTATAATAATAATAATAATAATAATAATAATAATAATAATAATAATAATAATAATGAAACTAATAGGGATATTCAGAGAAATCAACAGAAATACTTTTGAAAAATCATGATGATAGTCCATGTCTTCTGATTGTAGCCCCATCCGACAAAACCACACATTTGAAAACGTTTGCGAGACTAAGTAAATAGGGGGAACTCAAGATACAAATCAGCAGAATATGGCTTTACAAGACAGCAGCATTGCCTGTTGTTATTATGACTATGGCAATGATATCAATAGAAGCAAATATGTGGATCATATGTCGCTGTCAAATACATGAATTCCAAAAATTAATCATACCCTGGGTTACTTTGCACATCTTGCCTAGATTACTCTCCATCGCGTGACCACAGTTATAGATCTTTTTTCTCTTTGGTTTGCATCTTTTGATACACCAATTTATCTGGTTGAGATTTGGGGGCAACTAGTGCGAAACTAATCAAAGATAAAACATAATAATAATAATAATAATAATAATAATCAAAGAAAATAATACATATGACACTAATTCTATTTATTGCTTCTATAATTACAATATGTTTTCTGAATAATAAGAGAATAAAAGCTCCAGCTACAATAGTGACAATATTAATGCTATTAAATTAATCATTAATTAATGCTAATTCGTGTTATTATTGGTATTAATGCCAATCTAATTGAATTGCTTTCATCCCAAATGTTACGTGAATCCCAGGTTACCGCTAATTATTTTAATACAAAATAAAGAAGAAGAAGAAGAAGAAATAGAAGAAGAAGAAATAGAAGAAGAAATAGAAGAAGAAGAAGAAGAAGAAGAAGAAGAAGAAGAAGAAGAAGAAAGAGCAACATTGGAAAGTGAAGAAACTCATTTTACAGAAAAAGCTTCAGTAGAACAATTAATGCATAAAAACACGATAACATTTAGTTGTGTAGATAAATTGTTCAAATAGACAATGGCAGTCGTAGTGATTACTTATTCTTGCCCGTTTCTCTGAGTTCCAGGTTCTTGATTTGTTCCTTGATACAATCATTTACCAAATCCCGAGAACTTAGTTAAATTATTTTTTCTTGGGAAGTTATTGAAAATATTTTCCCAGGTATATGTGCAGTACTCTTTAACAAAATCTTTTATCTTACAGATAAATATGGCTTTCCTGACATCATAATGTTTTCTTCAGTTTGCTTCTTCATCATTCCTACTTCTCTGACTACTATAGGAATATGGTTGTGTTGAAATGTCATATTCGTGTAGTTTCCATTTCCAGATCCTAATTAGAGTTAATTAATTTCTATCGTGGAAATGTTTTTACACAAATGAATAATCATGTCGATAATATAAACTTTATATTATAGTATTTTATGAAAATATCTAGTGTGTTAGGTTTTACAGTGAGGCCGGTGTAAAAATCTAGTAAAGTCCTAGAGTAAAACAACATCACCTACTAGAACGAGTTGGTGGCTTTGACTCACAGTAATCATTTTTTCCTGTGTGGGCTGTGAAATAATGTATTTTCTTTTAATAAATATATTACTATAGCCTATGTCTATTTTATAATTAATGTTATTTTGATTTGAATTACTTTAATTTATATTATTTTTATTATTGTTATTATTATTATTATTATTATTAATGATAAACAAAATGATTGACGTAACTCTTTCAATACATTTCAACACTTAGAGAAGAGCGCGATTTAACAAAAATATTCAAGATCCACTGACCTTCTGGCCCTTAAAATGCATGAGAATAGTTACATATGAAAACAATTAACGATTTATAGCAAACAATTATATTAATACCTCTTAGCAATTAATCAACTCACGAACGGCCAATTTCAATATGAGCATGGTCGCCATCCTGTTATGTTTCAGTTGTATTTTCATTCACACTCGCGGTGTTTCACTCGTTTTGACGCACTGATTACTAGTAAGGCCGTTTTTCTCAAGACAAGCGACGTTTGTACAAAGGCTAGTAATTTTTGTATATTTGTATTCCTGTATGCAATTATTTAAACATAACTAGAAGAAGACAGACATACAGTCGGAATATTGTGGAACGTTGTTAAATATTGCGGATTTTTTTTTTTCTTAAATCACGCTCTTTTGAAGCTATAACATGATTCAATAATTATTGTTACTGTCTTTCAAACGTTTATGTCTTTCTTCATGCGATGTCTGTTATTGCTTTTAAATAATTCAATTATAAGTTTTAGCTTCGGGTACATTAATTTCAAGTGTATTATTATTATTATTATTATTATTGACAAAGCGAATGGCAAAGTGATACCAGGTTAGAAATATATGAAGGTCAATATACCCATGTTAACAACCATTTTGATAACGGTATGCCAAGCACATGTATTACAGAGAAATGTGCACTATATAGTGACAAGTTTTGATAAAAGCAGCGGCTATCCTTACTGGTGGGGCCAAGCTAGAAATACCAACGAGTAACATAAGCCACTCCTAAGTATCTTCATGTTACTTTCAAGGTACCTTGCCTGCCTGATCCTACAAATATAAAAATAATCTTTTTGACACCAAACAATAATGTTTCACAGTACTCTTACCCATGGTTGTGAGACCTGGCCACTGCGCAGAGAGGATCTTCATAAGCTTGAGGTATTCGATCACTACTGCCTCCGCCGTATCCTGCGCATACGCCTCTCCGACTGGATCCCCAACTCGTCCATCCGCGCCAGATGCAACATTCTGGGCCTGGAAGAAACTCTGCTTAACAGGAGACTCCGACGGTTCGGCCACGTGCTGCGGCGGCCTGGTGATGAGTTCGTCCGTAAACTGGTGGCACCAAACGCACCCACTGGTTGGAGGAAGCGCCGAGGTAGTCAACTCAAGACGTGGCTCGCAACGGTCAAAGCAGATATGGAACTCATGTCCGGTCCTCGCGTTTTCGGGGTCCGACGCTGGAATCGCGAATGACTCGATCATGCCGTCGATTCTGCTGCTGATCGACGGGGGTGGATGGCCTTGACGGTTAATTCAATTGGAGCCGGCTCAACCCACCCCGGGTGAATGGCGTTACAAGACAGACAGAGAGATGAACAGAAAATGACATTATGAAAGTCCTCCTTGTCACAGGGGGAGTATATCCAACTGTCATAGTCAGACAACTGGGAAGTAACTCTTTAGTACTGATTGTGATATTTACTCTTGCCCATTTAAATGTTCCACAAGGCAAAAATGTAAATGTCAGCAACTCCAATCAATTAACATCAGAAGCCACAAGGGAATTTATATTTATTTTTAGCATTTCAAACACTAGCACTAGCTCCATTTTACAGTTGAAATGGCTTGACGTAACCATAACTTCTATGCTGTCAGCTTCTTCTCTAGTAATTATCGCTTGTGGAAATCTTTTCCAGCCTTTTGCTTCCTAGTCAAATTTGATCTTCAAAAATTTAAATGCAATGTCATTAGTTATCTTCTGTCTTCTTAATTCTTATGCATTTATTGTTCTCTCCCCTTAATAGAATTTTTATCTCATATCCTTTTACACTTCTTGCATTTTACTGGCTTTATGGCCTGGCTTAAGGTGAAATGACTAAAAACAATATTTACATATATAAGAGAAAAAAGATAAAAGGAATCTTTTACAAAATAATATATTCAATGCATTAGTTGCTCATCGTTATGAAGCTGAACACAATGGTACTTATTCTGATGTGCTTTTCTATTTTGGTATTTAGACTTTATGAATTTAAGCGCATTACTAGATAGACAGTTAGGTCCCATCATTTTACTAGTGAAATGATTATATGTAAGTTCTGTGCTATCAGATTTTTCTCTCGCATTTCTCGTTTGTGAAAATCTCTTTCGGTTTCTTGCTTCCCAGTCAACTTTAATCTTCAAAATCTAAATGGAATGTTAATATTTTTCTTTTATTTCTGTCTCAACTTAATAGTGTTTTTACACACATTCTCTCAACCTCAGTAATCACCTTGAGTCATAATGACATCATTGTTTTACTTCGTGATGAAATGATTAAAAATGATTGTAGTTGGAAATTGAATGACGTCTCCATATTCTAGCACACTCTATCCTTACTTTTATGATTCATTGCATTTTGATGCTTATATTTGTTTTGATATTAATTCTTCTTCATCTTCTTCTTCTTCTTCATTATTATTATTATTATTATTTATGTACCATGGTACTCTTGTGTACTGTGTTGCATTAATATATCATAGTACTGCTGGTTATCAGGGAATATATTGCCTGTTAAGTCACAAAACGTACTTGCGAGAGACATTACTTTTTGAAGTATCCTTGGTGTACGCATTAAGGAAAATTTTTGTAGGAATGTTAATGCAATCCCGGTAATAATTGGAGTATTCGGCTTAATCTCATTGAAGTTTCAAGAATATGTCGACCTACCTAGCGGGATTACATTAACATTTTCATCCGTCATTTTCCAAAATTCCGAAACCTCAACCATTGCTTTGTTTTTTTTTATTATTCTAATCAATAGTTATGGTCTCATTTATTATTTGGCATTCATTTACAGTTGTGTAGAAGACGATTATCTCTCGTCTTCAGTGTTCAATAACTCGATCTCTTTGAAAGTTATAGTCCCAAACTAAGTTTATCATGCATTCCCCTTCCATTACGATCAAAAGTACTTGCTCATACCATTTCTCGGACACGTTATTGTCTTACTTTTGCTCAAGAGCCAGTGCACCGTAAGACAAACACGATCATGTCTTTTGTAATTACCCGGTGCCTGCATTTGATAACCACTGTTTGAAATTGTGATATTCTCTTGTTTGCCTTCAGTAATGCCTATACATTCGTTTATTCTCTTTTATGATAAATTTGTACTATTTTACATAGTAAGTTTAAATGTGCTAGATGTTTCATAGCTTTATAAGCTCCCAGGGAATGTTCTTTAGTTATTCTGTGTGCTCTCTTTCTTTTGTCTTTCCTATAATCTTTTAGTCTTTCTTTTCTTTGTTCAGACTCATCAGATCCGGTTTTCTTTTATCTAATTATTTTTTTCCTTGAATGGAGTTGTCTGTCTGAGATTTAATGTTGTAGCAAGTTTCCTTAAATTTATATTCTTTCCTAAATACTATTGCCGTTGTTAACACTGTCATTGTCTGGCCAGTCACAACAATTCCTCGAATATTACTTTGCAGATAGTTTCCGGGATGATATCTAACTTGAACTCAAATCTTTCAGCCTGACTATTCCTTTAGTTCTCGAGCTAGATCTTTTTTTTATAAAATTTTTGTTCAGTTTCTGTTATCATCATCATCATCATCATCATCATCATCATCATCATCATCATCATCAACATTCCCATGTTTAGATCTGGTCGTAAGGTCGTTGCATATTCTGTGCATCTGACCACTTCATTCCATATATGTGGGTCGAAGGGCTGAGATGTCTTCATTCATGCATAGGGTAAATTGGACAAATAGAGATGGCACAGCCAATTATTCTCAAACCAGAGCCAATATACTCTTACTTGATTGCTCGCCTCGGTCGTTTTTCATTGGAGAAACTCTCCACACGGGTTTGTGACTTTCGTATTGGAATCCCTCTCCCACCCAGCAATGATGTGCAATCTGTCTGCATACATCGATATGGAGCCAAATGTACCCTATTGTGTCATTGACACTACAAGAAATCTCATGCGTACCTTGCTTGTAATCGTACTGAATGGCTAGCCACTCTGCTCACTAGTAAAACCATATGGCAGGTAGTACTAGCTAACATGGTACATGCAGCACTTGGTGAGGGACCTGACCAAAGCTTCAGCATGTGCTTTGATAAACAGCTACCCCCATGATTTGGCGCAGGCTCTTTCCATTATCAAAACAAGCAGCTCGTATTGAGAAGTCTGGTTCTGAAATCACAAAGGAATGTTCAAGTTTTTATTTTCTAGCTCAGCTTCAGGTTTCTGATCATAATCGGCAAAAATGATGTTGAATATATTTAATATCTTTTTATAAGCCTTTCACCCCAAGCAAGGCAGGAGTGTCACTACTACGCAACGGGCTACAGAGAATGAACGTAAGAGAAAAGGCTAGGGTATAGCGGGGATATAAGTAAGGATAAAACGAAGAACGGGGATCAAGGTGTCAGAAGATGTCGTTTGACATTACATTTGAATTTTTGCAGATTATAGCTAAAAGGGAAGTAAGTAAGAGGAAGGAAGTTCCACTATCAGAAAGTGCGAGAGAAGAAGCTGTTGGACTAGAAGAGGCGGTTAAATTTAACTGTTTCGACAGTAAAAAGTTGGACCCGAGATACCAACCTAGTAGCACGCTTAAATTTATTCAGTCGGGGCACCAGTGAAAATGGCTCGACAGAGCAGTAACCATAAAAATATTTGTAGAAAAGATAGAGGGAAGCCACGGTGAGAAAGTGACTGGAATCGAGATCCCAAAATCAGAACCGATCACATTGCATAGCCATCTCTGGATTTTGTCGAAAACATCAAGATGAACAGCAGGGGCACCAGACCATATATAGCAACAGTATTCCATGCATCGACCAGTAGTAGATTTGTGGATGTGAAGGCTGAACTCAGACGGGAAAAACCTTCTGGCGTTAAACAGAGAAACAACTTTCTTTGTGGTATTGCAGCTATTGATACAATGCAGTTGCTCCACGTCAGGCCAGTGAAAAATGCGTGACCAAGAAGGTGCAGTGAAGCGCTCTCGTGAATCTGAACATCAGCCATGCTGATAGGAAGCAAGGAACTTTCTTTATGGCGAGTAAATGAGAGTAGTTTTGTTCTGGACCCATTAAAATTTACAAGCAATTTCCTGTCCTATTCAACCACAAATTGCAGGTCCTTTTCCAGATCAACGACCAGGTTAAATTTGTCAGCAGTGCCGGATTTACTATTGAGACAGGAGTAAATGGTAGTGTCCTTTGCGTAGGGTCTTAGTTCTAGGGGGAAGATAAGGTGTGGGTACTCCGGATAAGTCGAATTAGATGAGAATTTCCGAGCAAAACATTCAGCCTCATCATTTTCCATTTTATTGAATAGAGGAGGTATTGAAGGATACTGTAGTTCAGCACACTCTTGCAAAGCCGCCATTAATCTTTAGAAACAAACTTGCGAGATTCAGTACATTGTTTCATTCTATCAGCAAACAGTAACTTTGCTTCATTGCGGAGAGGCTTTGCACTCATTACGAACAGAGACAAAGAGTCCTCTGTTTAGAAGAAGACATGTCGCTCTGGTATAGACGAAAGAAGTGATTCCTATGGGCTATAGTGGCAGAGAAGCAGTTGAGAACCAAGAAGATGAGCGCGATTTAACTTGATATTTTCTAGCTGAGATGAAGCATAAATGTCGGCTATAATCGAGGAGGAGGAGACCTCAGACGCACATTTTTGAACGGTATGATTAAAACCACATTTTTATGGACGTCGCGAGGGAAATCACGGAACGAGTCCCAGTTTGCGAGTTGATAACAGAAGGATATTCTGTTAGTAGGTGGTTCATGGCGGGAGGTAGAGTGGAAGGAGATATTAACAGGCACTACAGTGTGATCAGAGCTGCGACAAGAGCCAGGGATGGAAGTAAAACGGGGATCGAGAAGGGAAGTGTTACCTTCAGAGTTACTGTGGAAACGTGTAGGAAAAACAAACACTTGTGTGAGGTATTCAGTTATTGAGTGATTAAAAAAGGGTTTGCATGCCAGTGAGGTCAGTTACAGAGTGTTTAAGCCACTTGATATGGTTGGTGTTTAAAATCACTGAACACGAATATGTTTGCAAACGGATGTTGCGAGATAACTTTGTCTATATTATCGGAAATGCTATCGAGTACACAACATTCTTGAAGGAAGGGGAAAGGAAGAGAAAGAACAAATAGCTTATTGAATTGAGGACAGTTAGACGGAGACACATATACGAATGGTCTGGAGATTTCAAAGAGAGTTCTCTAGCCAGTGGAAGATGATCATGGACAAATGTTCAGGCTATGCATGTGGATTTGAGTGTTCTTTTTAAGGAGAGGAAGGTAGCCGGGAATAACGAAATAGCGAGGACAAAAAAAATTAAATGAAGAAAATGAGAAAGAGGAGGACGGCGAAGACGGGGAAAGGATAGAGAGAATAAAAGAAAGACCAGAAGAAGGATAAAAGAAGAAGATAAGAAGGGAAATAAAGAAGATGATGAAGTTAAGACGAAAAACACAGTGGGAGGCAACAAAGAAAAAGAAAGTGGGAGATAACGAAGAAGAAGAAAAGGAAATGGGAATATAACGAAGAAGAAAGAGAAAGTGTAAGAGAACGAAGAAAAAAAAAAGAAAAGGAAAACGTGCGAGACACCAAAAAAGAAGAAAGTCAAAGTAGGAGACAACGAAAAAGAAAGACAAAGTCGCAGATAACGAAGAAGAAGAAAGAGAAAGTATGAGACACCAAAGAAGAAGAACAAAGTGTGAAATAAAGAAGAAGAAGAAGAAGAAGAAGAAGAAGAAGAAGAAGGAGAAGAAGAAGAAGAAGGAGAAGGAGAAGAAGAAGAAGAACAACAACAAAGTGGAAGACAAGGAAGAAGATAGAGAAAGTGGGGGACAAAGAAGAAGAAAAAGAAAATGGGAGACAATGCGGAAAAAAGAAAGAGAAATTGGGAGACAGCGAAGAAGACGAAAGAGAAAGTAGGAGACAACGAAGATAAAGAAAGAGGAAGTGGGAATCATCAAAGAAGAAGACAGCGATGGAGAAGAAAGACAAAGAGGGAGACAACAATCAATTGGAGAAAGAAAGGCAAAGTGGGAAAGAACCGAAGAAAAAGAATGAAATAGAAAAAGAGTCAAATAGAACTAAAAAGATGTGCATTGCGAAAGAAAGAATGCTATTTTTATAAGAAAATAAAATAAAAAATAAAATGAAAACAAAATGTGAAGTAAAAAAATTGTTTTGTCGAAAAAAAAACAAACATTTTCCAACATATTGGAGCCAATTTATAAGACAAAAAAAAAAAAAACCAAAAAACAAAAAAGGCAAACTAGAAAATGACAAAACACCGGAAGTGTATGCGTTGTGACCCCATTCATCCGATTAAATCTAATTAAGACGTCAAGATTTTCAAACGAAGCGAGTCGAGGGAAAATCTTGAACAATATTGACGCGTTCGTTTCTCTTTCAGCGTCCACGCAGAAAGTAGCAAATACAAACTCACGTTTTCTTTCTATTTTTTTTTAATCCGTTCTTTGTACTTTTTGTTAAGAGTTAAACGAAAAGCAAAGATCAAGGAAAAGGGGGAAAATCCGATATAGAAAAAAAAGCCGGTGAGATTGGTTTGTTTATTTTTAATGAATGGACGACAAGAACGCAAAACAGTAGAAGAACAAACATAGAACATTGAATTGAAGTGACTTGCAAGCGATGGGCACAGATGAGAGAGATTCGTGAGATACGGTTTGACTTTAGAAAATCACTTAGTGAGGTGATTAACACGTCTACCTGTCCGTCCGTCTGTCTGTCTGTTTGCGCACATAGACAGACTCACCGCATCCATATAATCGATTTGATTTGTTTCCTTAACGGCATATCAAGTCCTTATGGATGACTTATTGCCGAAGTTTAATATTTTTGTGAGATTTGAAATAATATTTCTGAGGACTATACGGGGTGATATGTGTTTTTTATGTTATCTTTTTATCTAGTTTTCTTGAAGCTATATTTTGGAATGCAGTTTGATTTCTTTAAGAAATTGTAGGATATTATATGGATTAATATGAAAGAGTTCTTTCGTGTTAAGTTTTTTGGTTGGCTGGTTGGTTTTTGTTTAGTGGCATATCAAATTCTACGGCTTATTTAATGCCAAAATCTAAATATTTTGAACACGATGTTTTGGCTTTAACTAAATACAATTTAAACACAATTGTATGCCTTCAATGACAGATAAAATGTATTGTTGATTATTTTTCTATAAAATGTATTGTTGGTAATTCTATGAAATTGTATTCCTGACTACTGTGCCTGAAAATCGGATTGTTGGTAATTTTACTATAAATAGGTATTAGCATATTTTGTAAAGCTATTATAATTATCATATAATTCTGCTTTTTCCTTTATTAGTTACCGCGTAACTACCAGTATCTCATAAAAGTAGACTATACCGTTTTTAGCGAGAGGAAGAACGGAAAAACATATAAGAGACGCGGTTTGGTTTCAGCAAAAAATTAATTAATTCATTCGTTTTTCGGCTTATTAATCATTTTCAGGTTATTTAAAACAGAAAAATATTTTCGATTGCTATCCTCAATCTTTATGAGACACAGATCATCCAGAAAATGGAGCACTTTTTTAATATTTGGGCAGGAAGTGCCCGGTTCTCACTTTTCTGTCTCCACGGTGTGCAAAAGCGTCTTCGAATCTTTCCTGGAGAAGAATTATTTTCTATCTACTAACCTCTCTCTCACATCGTGCAATGTGACCATGGTAAGTACTCGGATTTCCTTCGTTCCTTGAGGACTAAACTTTACAGCTAGGACTCTTCAAGTCACTTACATTGTAACAACCCATACATATTCCCTTCTTATTCCATCGGTGAGAACAGCTTCCTGTGTGCCCTGTGGAACACTCCCTACAATTTTAACCTGTTCAAGTTCCGTTAACCGTATCATTCCCTCCTAGTTGTATAAACTAGCCCTTAACATAGCGACCTTCTTCGATGGGCCCCGGGTCTTGTACACGTTGAAACTTACGGCAAGAAAGAAAGAAAATTGTAAGAATTTATTAAAGATTATAAAGGGTTTAGTAATACTAAAGATTATAAAGGATTTAGTGATACTAAATACTACTTACTAATTAACCCATAGCTACGGGAGAAGAGGTGGATTCATGCTTTTCTCAAGGTTATTTGCTCGTAAGTGAATATAACAAACCCAACAAGAATTGACTCCCTGATTAAGAATTTCGAGCCATTATCCATTACACCCTAAAGCTGACAGTACCTGGCGTTCCAAAGCCGTCACCCATCTAGTTACTAACCAGGTTCGATGTTGCTTAACATCGGTGATTGTACAGAACCGGTGTTTTAACGTGATGCAGCCGTATGCCTAGCTTTCCGGGAACTTCTACGGCCAGTTACTTTCTCATTTAGAGATAGGTCATAGGTGAGAGGCTGCAAGTCTCCGATTATCTTGGGTTTTCGAAAGCACGACCATAAACCGTGGCTCATCTGAATCGATATTTGCTTCTGTTCTTAAATAATCTTGCCAGATCGATAATCTACTGGGTGTCATGCATGACGTCCAACTTATTCAGTTATGCCTAAAATTCCTACATACTACAAATTATGATTAAAAAATAGGCTCTGACACCTCCAAGCCGGGGAATGCGCGCAAGTGGAAAACTGAGACCTCACAAACAGTTGCTTTGAATAGAAGGCAGTCCTGTTAGGGGGAACGAAAGCCCTGATTTTAAACCTGCCTATCATATCCAAACACAGAAAACGATATGAAAGTAAATCCAGACAGAAAACCTCGAGTGAAGCTCCATAGGCGATAGTCTGTCGATATTGACAACTCTCCGGGAACTTCTACGGCCAAGCCGCCCGAAGATATAATGCCCTGTATTCATTTAGACCTTGTCGGTACGGAGAGAGGTAGGTCTTGTAGTCTGGGCAGCGCACAGTCTCCATATATTTGCGCCCTGGAGAGGTCACTCCAATTTCACTACCTAAGGCCTGAAACTGAGACCTGCCTTTATCTCGCAAGATAAACTGATATCTACTCTGATAAAAATGGCTTCAAGCGAATGAATTCCCTTGGTCTTAAATTAGTCAGGTCTGCGGTTTCAGAATCACAAAGAACCTTATCAAAAATCAACAGCAAAAATCAGTAACACATGTTGCGCGAAGGAATATACTGATATAATCAAAATGATGATTTTCTACATTAAACAAAAAACATGGAAGAAAACTTCCATAAATACCAGAAAGAGCGATAACTGGACCTGAGAATATTGAAACATGAAAAAAAAAAATTGTTTTGTGAACGATTTAATAAATTTAAACTGGCAATAACGCAAGCTTCGGTAAGTGAATGCCGAATGTTTCTGTATATGGAAAAATGAGCTCTCATAAATGATCTAGAAATGTTTTTCAGTTGATAGATATTGTTTCAAATCAATTTGCCTCACGCAAGGCAGTAATGACACCAAGACCTAGTTACCTACTGTGAAAGAATAAGAAAAAGAGAAATATTATTAATAAGCGAGAACAGTAAAAGTAGACTAATCCTGAAGACAGTAGGTAAAGATTAACATCACATTTAAATTTTTGAAGGTAACAGTTGGTTAAAAAGCAGAAAGATAGTATCAAAAAGAGTACTAGTGTTGATATCATGGGATTCCAAAGACTGGTCACTTAAAATAAGTTTCCTGGACCTCACTTGAGAGAAAGGACTTCTTTATATAATAGTTTATTCTGAGTTCATTTCACTCCCTCTTCTCCGAATTCAAAACATCCGATTGCGTTATATTCAGCCTAGCAAACATTGACAGTAATCTTTAGAATTTACCGCTAATTCCTTACAAACCTTGCAAAAAAAAAAAAGAAAAGAAAAAACAATAAAAAAAAACAACAAAAAACCCCCCAAAAAACCCCAAAAAACAGTCAAAATGGCCAAGTAAACGTCGATGAACCTCTAACACGGCTCGATGGCAAATGTCCGTCTGTTCGTAAAAAGAAAGCCATCCGTTTTTTCGATTGCAACTTATTTGTATTGGGAGTTAGGCTTGAAATAGGAAATCCTGGATAATATTGTCCCTGGGGCTAAATCTTCCTTATCAATATGACGCGCTTCGAACCGTTTTGCATACAACCCTTCCTCTCGCCGCATCTTAATTTGATCGTAACGTTCTACCTCCTCAGGTAAACACAACCCCTCAGGGTGTCTTGGGACGTATGGGAGCAGGATGACGAGTTGGCCTTTTCGTGCTGTTTAAAGAAGTAGTCGAAAAGGAAATAATAAAAAATAGATAAAAAAGGCGTTTCCATCACGAATTCCGTGGGAAGCCCGGATCGATCTTTTTTCGATTGGTTTTTCAAACAAAACAGACTCTACGCACGGAAGTCGAACAATACTATCGATTTTTTTTCTGCTTCAGAATTTCGTGATTTTGCTTTTCAGTGGCTAAGCAAACTTGGATACTAGGAAATCTCCATACAGTTCCACTATTCAGTATTTACCTTTCCACCTAAAAATTGTGGTACAATGCGATTCAAAATATTGGGGTGTATCAAAAGTATTTTCGCTTTTTTTTACTTGCCTTTACTCTATAGCCTACCTATGAAACAGCTATATTGCTATTATTATTACCAATTGAGTGTAGAATGAGAACAAGGGGATGCAATCTAGCCATTGAAAAGATAGAAAGAAACCACATCATGGCGGTTGGAAAGTGGCTGAAGTCGAGATGCCAGGTCAGGACTAATAACATTGCAGACCCTTTAGATTTTTTTTGAGAATTTACAGAAATAAAAACAGGAGTTTATTTTTAGAGATGGCAGCAATATTCATTGCACGGACGAATAGTAAGATTTATAAATTTGTAAGATGGATGCTGACGTGGAAATTTCTCTGGCCTGACACCGTGAACAAACTTTCCTAGTAGCAGAGCTAGCAATTGATGTAATATAATCAATTCCCGTCATGTCAGTGAAAAACGTGGGACCAAGATGGTTCAATTAGTTGCTTTCCTGGATGTTAGCATCAGCATGTTTTGTTTTGGAGATGTTAAAATTTGAGCCATTCCTTGCCCGAGTTAACAACTGATTGGAGCTCATTTTAGAAAGCAGCTGCCAGTTTTACTATGCTGGACGTATCAGACTTGCTATTCAGACAGGAGTAAATAAATGTGTCATCATAAATATCTAGTTGTGAACTGATAAGCAGGCACGGTGGAGTAATGGATAGCGGCTTGGATTGAAGAATCTGAGATCCGAGTTCGAATTCCAGTTAAATCCGTTACATTCACTTTCGTGCTAATACCCTTGGGAAAGGTGTGAATCACACCTTTCTCAAGGGTATTAGCACGATTAGCTGCATATTTACCCATAGCTGGAGGGAGAAGAAGCTAATCTTCTTCTCCCTCCAGCTATGGATAAATAGCAGGAGAGACTGGATTCTATAGCCTTGGATGGCAACTGGTCTAGGAGAAGGAAAACTCTGAATTCAAAACCTGCGGAGGGTCGTTTGGGGACCTTGTGGCACGTAGTCTCTGTAATCGGCCTTTCCAAATGTGTGGATGGTCCTGCACGAAACCTTCACCACTATAATCAAATCTCATGTGCTATACATGCGGCTTTGGGGACCGCTTGTGAATACCAAATTCCCATGAAACTCCAATATTGGATCCGGCTCAACCTATCCCGGGTGAATGCCGTTATAAGACAAAAGGCAAGAAGAACTGATAACGTCGGGATAGTCGTTAATGCAGATAAGAAACACCGTAAGTTACGGTATTAATGAATCAATTATTGATTGTAAATTATGTAAATTATTCACATCCGGATATTGTCTGGGGCGTGTATATTGACCCTTGTATAAAAACTTTTGACTCGTTCTTCCTCCATAGTAACCATCACACTGACATCTAAAATGGTAAATTAAGGAATTATTATGGCAGGTATGCAGAAGCACGGATCGGTTTCAGCCTAGGTCGAGCACCAAAAACGATATATGTCGGAAAAATAACAGCTTCTTACAGCAACTGAAAATCTGTTTTGGAGAACTCGCACTAAAAACCTTCCTAATAAATTAAATTTCAGAATCTAATTTCGTTACGAGTTTATTTTCTGCTGTTTAGAACAGAAGGAATCCCAACGGGGATGTCAACGCGTAAAGTTGGTATCCGGTACACTGATGGTAGAAATTCTATATCTGATTTATGTACCATACCATCAACAAAAGAAGCCGCACCATTACTTTTGTTTTCACAGGAAAAATACAACACTGGCTGTAATGTATTTAAGTGCTTGATGGAAAGCGACAGCTTTAACGTCCATTTTCAAAAACACAAAAGCCACCGTCAAAATATACAACATAATACCTTAGTCCGTCAATACGTACAAGGAAATATTGCTCGATAAATTAACAAATATATTTAATATTGTAGACCCTAGAGGACTTCCCATCGTTATCCTGGGAACACCAGAAATTAAGAGGTGGTTCCACTTTCCTCAAAACCACCTGATCAAAGGCCTTGCTGTCGGATGTAGTTTATCGTCTTACCGACGACGAGAATGCAGTTTATCCTCATACAAAGGACGTCATTTCAATTGGTCAGTATGTATTGCTGTGGTTGTTATAAGGCTTCGCCTTTTTTTTTTCAAATTTTATAACAACCACAACAATATTTGCAACCAAACCACTGCCAATAGGAAAATTTAGCAATTATGATATTTCCGGATCCAAAGAACCTTTTGAACCAGAAATCCGAAGTCTGGAGTCCTTGCTTGCATATTAGGAAATTACTCTTAAGCACATATGAGACTGGTTAAAAAAAGAAATGTACATTTCAATTACCCCATACATTTATAATACCCTTGTTTCTTCTTCTTCTTCTTCTTCTTCTTCTTCTTCTTCTTCTTCTTCTTCTTCACATGCTTCACCTCCCTTTTTAATAAAGTCAACATCGTGCGCTTATTTGTTTATTTTAAAAAAATAATATAATGTTCATTAGTTTAAAAAAAAAATAAGGCGTTAGGAGATCATTTGATAAAAATCTCCTGAGGATACCGTAAGGTTGAAACTAAACTAGCGGATTCAACTGACCTCCTGATTTTTAATGTAGTGAATATTACTGTTGATGATCCAAGACTCTTTTTTAAACTAAAAAACCTAAAAATAAATTAATCCTAAAATTCACTTTCAACCCTGCCGTGCGCCAATGGCTTAGGCGTAAAATCTCCGACGGATACCAAATCAGTCGTGTTTCGATCACGGCTAGAGACAATAGGGTGTCTTGCCACACTGATGAGCTGCGAAACAGTCTGTCTGTCGATGATTATATGAATAACGCAATTCAAAACGAATATTTTTTTAATTCATATTGTGCTCTTGAAGTTACTCCCTCCTTTCTCTCTCTCTCACTCTCTCTCTCTCTCTCTCTCTCTCTCTCTCTCTCTCTCTCTCTCTATATATATATATATATATATATATATATATATATATATATATATATGTGTGTGTGTGTGTGTGTGTTAGTAGTAATCTTTATAAGTATGAGAAATTATGCTCGTTCGGTAAACCTTCAGTGTTTTGATTTGCAAATAATCAAACCAATACCAAAGGGGAAAAAAGGTATAAAATAAAGAAAGAACCAAGAACATGTACGTTAGCCGAAAATAATCGTCTAGCATGCAAGTCGAAAGCCCAAAGATAACAACCCCGATACGAGTTGGTAAGATAATTAAAAGTGATCGATACAGTAAGTAGAGCAGACCTAGTTAAACCTAGAGAGCCAGACAAACCTACCAAGGTTTCATCTAAGCGGATCGTCAGGGAAGGCTGGCTTCCTTGACGATCCGCTTAGGTGAAACCTTGGTAGGTTTGTCTGGCTCTCTAGGTTTAACTATATATATCTATATATCTATACCTATCTATCTATCTATCTATCTATCTATCTATCTATATATATATATATATATATGTGTGTGTGTGTGTGTGTGTGTGTGTGAGAGAGAGAGAGTGATGACAAAAAGAAAATGTTTCCTCACCGATGCGTTTCGTTCTGTGATAGACTTCAGAAAGGCAAATTTCAGAAGACGAAACGTGTTTGTCAAAAAATGCTTTCCCTTTTTCTTTATTCATATATTCTTTTTACAGATATATTTTATTTCTATCTGAATTTTACACACACACACACACACACACACACACACACACACACAATTATATATATATATATGTATGTATATATATACATTTACAACGTGACTAATTTTTGCCTTCTAATTCTCAAAGATTCCATGAAAAGTATATGAAGACAATAAAAACTTGGTAGAGACTGATATTTTTTCCTAAACGAAAAACCAATACAGAAATTATAAGAATTTCTATAAAAAGAAGAAAGAAAGAAAGAAGCCAAAAAATACAAAAAAATACCCCAAAAAAACAGGAACTAAAAAAATAAAAAAAGACAGTCGGCGTGCGTCTCAGTTTCCTTGCTAATTTGTTAACTTGAACCAACTGCAAAAATAAAGAAGAATTTTGTCAGATATCAAAGCCAAAGTAATTAAGAAAAAAATCGCTGATTGAACACTTGAGTTAATTAAATATTTAGACATTTTCTTTTCATGCCAAATAATTTTCTTCGACTGTTGTTAGCTTTTCTTTCTTTTACTCGTCGTCTCATACAACGCTGTTTGTTTTCCAAGTCAATTGCCTATTTTCTTTATTGCGGCGTCAATATAGCAGAAAGTCAAATACTAACAACTACTTTCGGTCAGTTTGTAACTGGACTACTTCTCACCTGTCTTTTCTACATAGTAGCCCATTAAATACTCACCCTGTCTTGCGGTCACATTTTAACTGAATTACATTTCTGGTGCTAGTTTTCTAATACTGTCTTCTTCTTTGTGTCCGTTCAGGACGTTAACAATCAGGGTACTTCACAAATTCATGTCCTTTGTAGATCTTAATAAATTTTGTCTCTTTTTTTATCTCTCCTAAACCTTATTCCGCCATTCATTTATTCAAACTCGTTCTTCTTTCTGCATATCCCTTCAGGACGTTGGCGATCATGGCTCTCCACAATTTCCTGTCCTTTGTAGCTCTTAGTAAAGTCTGTCTCTGTTATCTCTCCTAACCCATATTCTGTTGTGTGTATGTGTGTGTGACGTTCAAGTTCTTTATTTAGGCTATTCGCACTATCCGTCAATCCTTCGTTAGGTAGAGTATTTGCTGTATCCTTTCAATTTGCCCTGTGAGTGTCAAAATTTCCAAGGCTTCTTTTCTCATTATGTGCCCTAGAAATTTTAAACGTCTCTTTCTGATTCTAAGTATAAGTCTCCTTATTGTTTCCATTTTCTTTAAAACGTCGTCGTTGATCACATGCTTATTCCATGCTATTCTCAATACCCTCTTGTAGATCCATATTTCTGTTGCTGCAAGGTAATTATTCATATGCGACGATATTGTCCAGCGTTTACTTTCGTATAGGAGGACCGCTATGACATAACAGTTTAGTACTGCTTTCTTTTATTTCTAATGAAATTTCCCTGATTCTTTATACTTAGATTTGTAATGCATCTTTTGTTATCCCAAAGCAACTTCATAATTCGGTGTCGCATTTTCCATCCTCTGTTAAAACTTCCTAGATTTGATTTTGGCATCCCTAATTTGTAATTTGCGTGCTTGACTGACCCTTTTGCTGACTACCATACATTCTGTCTTCTTACAATTTAATCCTTTCTTCTCGTTTGCTTTTACGATTACGTACTGCTTTCTGTCAGACTATTTCATTTTTTGTGTCCTCTATGAACACTGTATCATCTGTATATCTAATGATAAATTCAGCAAATACACAAAAATAGAAAGGAGCATAAGACAAGGTTATGTCTTCTCGCCGGACTTATTCAACCTTAAGCAAATGCTCACTATATGCTGTTTTAATTTGCAAATATCATAAATAATAGAACAATAAATTGTTTATCCAATCTTTGGTGAATTAAAGTTGTTTAAGTCCGACACACATACGCACAAAAGATTCAGGACAATTTTTTAATATATATTTATTCAAATAGTGTCAAAAATAATTTAAATTTCTTCATAAATTAACAGCGCCTGTTTTAAATACGAGGTCCGATAAAACAGTACTGTTGCTATGGTAACGGAGCTAAAGTACACACCGCTAGGAAGGAAAGTGTGTAGAGTGTGGTCGCGCTTGAAAGCAGCAATATTTCAAGACATTGAGGAAACCCAAGAGAATGCAACGAGGCAGCTGCTCGCTAACCTCAAGAAGAACCACCAGTAATACTTCCATCAATGGAAACAACGCTGGCTACAGTGGGTGTCTTCAGAAGCGGACTATTTCGAAGGAGATTAAATGCCGAATTGATGAATGTTGTAGCTGTTGTTTTACGAGTTAAAATATTTTATCATAATTATTAGTGTCCTTTATGATTTTGTACATTACCGGTATTATTTTGTGATAACAAAAGGTAACGACAGCCCAGGTAAAACGAGGAATATTATCTTTTAGTTAGAGTGGCTATCTTAGACTTAATTGCGTAAAAAGACAGTTCATTCTAACATTTTGGTCACGTTAAGTTTTCTAGCACGGATCAGATCTATAGTTTGAAGAACAGAATTTAGTAACAGCAACAGTAGATCTTCTTTTATGTCGCGCATTCACAGTTTCCTGTCTGTTGTAGCTGTAAGCAACCTTAAACTCATTACCCTATCTCTTTTGTCCTGAATAATTTCACCCCAATCAATGCGGAAATTCTACTAGTACGCAGGGGGTTACACGGAATGAAATGAAAAATAAGACTGTGAATGGGGAGGATTGAGGAAAGGAAAAAAAATGAACGAGATTTAAGAAGACAGAAGATGGCGATTGACATTGCATTTAAATTTTGAAGATTGTATTTATCAGGGAAACCAGTAAGCGGAAGTGAGTCCCACAGGTTGGAAGTGCGGTAAAAGAAACCGTTGGAATATTAGTGGCGGTTGCCTTTAGCTATATCAGCAGTAAAATGGCGGTAAATAGATGCCAATCTGATAAAACGCTTAAATTCATCTAATTCGGACAACAAGGGAAACAAGCTGGTCAATTGAAGGATAAAAACTTTTTAAACCACGTGCTTTAGTTAGCGGTGTTTTTTTTTTTACTGCGGTCGATATCCGAGACACGAAAAAAAAACAAAAAACAAGGGAGTGCGACTAGCACGTAAAGGTTACAGAGAGGAAGAGCAAAAGTAAAGATACGTATTTGAGGCAATGATGGATACAGAGAAGGACGGGGAACAAGATCAAGGTATCAGATGTCGATTGATATTACACTTGAATATTTGAAGATTATAGTCATCGGGGAAACAAGCAAGGAGACGAGAAATCCACAGACGGAATGTGCGAGAGAAGAAGCTGGTGGAGTAGAAGAGACGGTTACATTTAACAGTGAAAGGGTCAGGCCGAGATGCCAGCCTAGTAGCTCGCTTAAATTCATGCAGTCTGGGAACCAGCGAAAGTAGCTCCTGGGAGCTCCTGCCTGAAAATACTTGTAGAATATACAGAGGAAAGCCACGGCACGTCTGTGAGAAAGCCACTGCGTATTTATCATTTCACCCACGGGAAACGAATATGGCACAAGGCCAGTTTTATTGTGGGTTTCTCCGAGCCCGTAGGCTCGGCCAAAAAAATAGCCTTTGAAGCCGATTAGACGGGTTCAGGCCCTGTCTACCTCCCCGGACGAAACCTTGCCCTTCGGCAAAGCCTCGTCCGGGTTCCTCTCTGCTAACGCAGAGAGTTCGACAGGAGGCGTGTGCCACAAAGACCGTGAGAAAGCCACTGCAGACTAGATGCCAGATCAGGACCTATCACGTTGCATATTCGTCTCTGGATTTTTACGAGGAGCTCGAGACGTACAGCAGGGGCACCAGACCATCTATGACAGCAATATTCCACGTAAGAACGGATGGTTGATTTATAGATTTGAAGGATGGACTCAGGCGAGAAAAACTTTCTGGCACGACATAGAGAACCAACTTTCCTTGCGGTAGATGAAGCTATTGATTCAATGTATTTATTCCACCTCATGTCAGCGGACAGCGTGAGACCAAGATTTTCAAGGCAGGCAGGATGATAATAATAAAAAAAAAACAACCTAATATATCTATTCTTCTTCTTCTTTGGTCTTACGTGATGGCTAAGTATCAAGAAAATCATCGGAGGTAGTGTTTACCTCATCAATTTTACTGCCCAAAATATCAGGAGTCCCATCTAATAGCTATTTTCTTTTTGTATACGATACCAAAACCATCCGATAAAATACACCAAAGAGAACTGTTGAGTAAGCTTGATATATTTGGAAAGAACATTAGAAGAACTAAAAAATTACATCAAAAGCAAACACATGCATACTGATAGAAAAGGAATTCAGTACATATACAAACAATAGCAACGGGTGTAAGACAAGGATGTGTCTTCTCACCAGATTTAGTCAACCATGACAGCGGAGTGAATCTTAGAAAATTAGACTTCTTACCAGGATTCATTATTGGCGATCAGAATTTTATTAGATATAGAGGAGAAATATTGTTGAGAGCAGACAGAGAAAAGAAACCCACAGAAATTAGTAAGGGAAAGAAAGGACTAAACATCCATTTTAAGAAGTCAGTATCTATGGTTGTCAGTAAGAAAGAACTGCCCAGAAACAATTGGAGAGGTTACAATCAAGTAGGTACAAAATTGGAAATATCCAGGAAGTGTTTTAACATAGGACGGAAAAGGTGACACCATAACCCGAACAGGCAGGGGATAGCGAAAGAAGCATTACAAAAGCTAAGAAATGTATTAAGAAACAGGAAAATATTGTTAGAAACAAAGGAAACAGTACCCGTCCTCCTTATATGGCAGTGAATGCTGGACAATCTCATCATAGATATAGAAGAGATTTAAAGCAACAGACATGTGGGTCTACAGAAGGATGTTGAGAATACCACGAACTCACTATGCGAGTAATGACGCAGTTTTAGGGAAAATGAAAACAAAAAGAGAAATTTCTAGGGTACATAATGAAGAAGCAAAATTTATAGAAGTTGATAAAATCACAGTACATATTGCAAGTGCAGATGAAAACAGAGGAATAACACAGAATAACCTACGCTGTGTAGATGGTAGGCTGAATATTGGTTAAGAGAGCGAGATGTTAAAATTTACTAAGCGCTATAAAGATAGGAAATTGTGGAGAGCCATGATCGACCATGTCCTAAAGGAACATGTCACATAGGAGAAGAATTAATGTGCAATTATGTGCGTGCGCGTTTGTTAAACTTAGCTGGGTCTGGCACAAGCAAAATATATAGGGTATTAAAGATCGAACTCACGTCTGAAGATTTGTAAAACCAGCTTGCTAAACTGTAATCCACGTTAAGATTGTTAGGGACCAACGAGTGTAATTTGAATTATTTTGTCTCCCCCACCCACCCCTGGAGCAATTCTATAAAAAAAAAATAAATAAAACAGGAATTATCAACGTTGCTTTTTCAAACAACGCATGAAGTTAGTAAGAAGAATTCACTTTCCTCTAAACAAAGAATTTTGTTCAGAACATGAAATAATAGCCGAAGTTGAGGTGAACTCCCTTCTTTCAAGTAGGGATATTTTTTTTTAATGGATATTGATATAATCTGCTCCGAAGGTAAGTTTTCTTAAAACTATAATTCAATTTAAATGCATTAAAAACATTCCGTACCATGCCCTTTACATAAAACCGAGGAATGTATCTCGGAGCAAAGAAAGCAGAACTAAAACGAAAAGAAAGAAATGCAAGATAATTCTAATGCTTTTGCTGCAGGAACCGTGATATTTGAAGTTATAACTATGCAGTAAGCGACCTATACACCATTCATAGGACACAGACATTTACCGGTGTCTGATATTTCGCAAACTAGTCTTTTACAACAATGCTAATGTGTTCAATCCTAATTGGATGTCATTCCTTTGTGTCACACATAGCATAATTTAAAAATATGTCTGTCACCTGCCGTAACACGTTCTCACAATTACCATAGCCTTGTAGCAGATAAAAATTTACAAAATCACTTTTTTACATAGTTTTAAAGCGCCTCCGAAACCTTGTTGGAGAAGAATTATTTTCCATTTTCCACACTCAATCTCTCTCTCTCAGAGGTGGCAAGTGGCGAGCCTCCTGCTGTTCTATCGCTACTGCCATGGAAAGTGCTCGGATGAACTGCATTCATTGGTTCCACTAGGTCTAACCTTACAGCTAGGATTCGTCATGCCACTTACATAGTAGCAAAGCAACCATATTCCGTATTCCATCGGCGAGAAGTTCCACTCAAACGGCTTCTTCCCACGAACAACTGCTCTGTGGAACAGGTTCTTAAGAGAATGTTTCCCCGATCAATACAATATTAACCTGTTCAAGTCTAGATTTAACCGTTACCTACCCTTCCTATCCATATAAACTATCCTTTACCGTAACCTTCTACTTTCAGTAATAGTACCAGAATTCATACATTGGCTTCCATCTTCAAAGTTAATTCAGGAACCATCAAGAGAACGGTGAATCAGTTAAAAAAAGAGGGAACGGCAGAGAGGAAAACTGGGTCAGGAGGTCACAACAGCAACAGGGATCATCATTTCAACTTAGAGCTAAATACATTCTTATTGTTCAAAGTAGAGTCATATAGTTTTATATAAACCTCGGAGAATTCCATTAAGATATTCCATTTCTAAGATACAACTGTTGAAAGCTTAATCTAAAAATTGTACAATTTTGCTGCTACATGATTTGGACAATTTTGCTGTTACACCCGGCAAACCAGCCATCGTTAAAGATTCTGGGTAAATGGTCGATTCCTTGTGCAGCTCCAGTAAGGACCTGCTCTACAAGAACCAGATTAGACCAAAAATGGAGTGATGCTGTCATATCTGGACTGGAGTATCCAAGTCCTCACATTCTGGTCTTGATAAGGGTTCAAATTAATTTACGCTGGCATCTGGGTGAAGAATTATTTCCCATCCTTCAGACCTTTTGCGACAGATGAAACGTCACAAGCCTCTCGATACTCGATCGCTGTTTGCATCTGAAGAACTACAATCCTTAGATCCACCAGATCTTCCATTACACTTTCAAATCTAAGACCTGCCATACTACGTACATTTGGACTAATCATTATCATTCCCTATGTATTCCATTAGTCATAAAGAATTTCCATTCGGATAACGTCTAACCAAACGCCGCTGGCTTGTAAAAGAGACTCTAGAGAGGATGCTTTCGCGATTACTATAATCTTCACCTCTTCAATTCTATGTGAAACTGTTATCTATCCGACATATCCTCATAAACTGCACTTAAAACTTTTTCCTCTTTGACTTATGAAACAGCCTTATTCAGTAACACATTATATTGAGTTGCTCTCGGGAAGATATTGGGTAAAAACTTAGTTAAAAGAAAGAATTAGGAGAGCTACATGACAGGCATAATTATAAGATAGCTAATATTGTGTTGATTGAAAACTCATTATGAAAACTGAAGAAAAAACAGACAAAGAATTAAATATAAGCAAAATTAGAAGTTTTACTTATCCATATGTTTGATTGTCTGTAAACGAAACAGCACTGAGAGTAAACTTTGCATTGAAGACATTACAATCAAGCAGGTTCAGACATTCTACTGTTAGAATATTGCATTAATAGACGACGGAGATTGTGACACAAATTGGAAGACGCATTGGAATAGCGGAAGTCTTCTTCCATAAAGTAAACATAATATTGATAGATAGGAAAATATTAGGTTGGTGCAAAAATAATGACGCAATAATGTCGTTTTTGACGTATTTTTTAAGGTCAAAAAACGACATTATTACGTCATTATTTTTGCACCAACCTAATAAATGTCTCAAGAAACAGCGACAAATATTGCTGAATTCCTCTGTAATATTTAACAGTCTATAAAGTACCTTTGGCCGAGTGATTAAAGCTTTCAGAAGATGAGGCCGGTGTTCGGATCTCCTCATAGTCGGGTTGTCAGGAAAATGCTATCAATTTAGGAAAGCGTGTAGCATCGTTGGAAAATTCCCTAAAACCATACCAAGGGATGATTCAAACCTTGTGAATAAAATTGGCGAGACGGAACTGTTTGTATGGTGTTGATGGTTATGATGGCGCGAAGTCACAATTTATTAATAAATACCTATAATAAGTTAAGGAATTTTTTTTCGATCTGAATTAACTTTATCTTTTAAATCTAAAACTAGGTGTTTACTAAAAAATCAAAATTTGAGAACAAATTTTTAGCCCGAATTCGCAGAAAGCGAATCTGGCGTTCGTGGCACATGATTCTAACCGTTGTTGGTCGTTCATGAAATTTATGAATGAATTTAATTTTTCGATTTAATTCCACATATAATTGTTCCTGTTTGTTTTGGATACTTTGAATAGGTGACAATTCGCATGGGATGGACTGAGTGTTTTATGTTTTCTCTGCTGCTCATTGTTTTCGTTGTACCCCAGTTGTTGGTGCCTCCATTTAAACAGGGAGTAGATTATTCTCCAGTTCTTTTATTTATTTTATAAAGAATTTTATTTCAGATTTTCTGCCCTGGAGAAAAAAAAGGCAGAAATTTTTTAAAGGAAATTTTTGATTTTTCCGATCAAGAATATTTTATTTTCCTGTTTATGAGGATCGATGTTGATCCCAGCTGGCATTTTAGATAGCTTGCGCAGGTTGACAAGTTGGTACAATCCCCTACTCTTACAGTCCCAGTGCACACAAGTGGGAGAGAAAACCAGAGAGGCCATTGTGGATGCCAGAAATACCAGATATTACTGAGCTTTCAACTACGTTCGGGACTTCCGTCTTGGTTGATTTGAATTCAGAGTTTTATTTCACACATTTGCCCCCCCCCCCCGGATATAGAACCCAGTCTGTCTAAGTTGGAAGGGATGGATTCCCAACGCTATTAGCACCTAAGTGAATGTAATGAATTCTACTGAAATTCGACTCGGCTCCTATATTGATAATACTGACGTATCTGTTTGCTCGCTTTCAAAGCTGGAATTCCATTACCAAAAGAGAGAGAGAGAGAGAGAGAGAGAGATAGATAGATAGATAGATAGAGAGAGAGAGAAAGAGAGAGAGAGAGAAACTTGGAGTTCACTACTATAAAAACAGACATATTATCAAAGGAGAAGAGAAAAAGAAAAAAAAAACAGAGAAAAATAAACTACCACTATATTAAATGACAATAGAGAAAAAAAAGAAAATGACAAGCTGACCAGTTTTCGTTCCTCTCTCACGATAGCAGTGCCCAGCGACTAAAAGAAAGGGGGAAAAATAAGCATAAGAAATAGACACATATCAACTATATATTGACACGCTGATACGTACAAGTAGGATCTATTTACGGTGTGTCGGTGTGTTACTGTCATTATGAGAGGCATGGATGCCAAGGTAGGAGAAAAACGAGAAGACGAAACTTCGAAATAAAACTACAGGACCTCATGCGCAGGGTGGTAGAAGAAAGCGATATAAAAGACTAACTATTAGTAACTTACTAAGAAAGTGTGGCCATCAGCAAGAGAAAAATCCCAAGATGCGAGTTATGAATTGGTGACATATAAACATCAAACAGGTGCAGATGTTCAAATGGATGGGAAGCGTTTTAAACAAAGGTCGGAAAAATGCGACACCGAGATCCGAACTCGCATTCGACTAGCGGAAGAGGCATTTCAAATGCTAAAAAAAGGTGCCTGGAAACAGAATAAATTTATGAGAAGCAAAGAAAAGAGTGCTGGATTAATACGTGGCATCCATCGTCAAGGATGAGGAAAAAACTAGAAGCAGGAGAAGGATACTGAAACTTCTATGGACGCAGCTAGTAAGCAAGGAGAATGTCTTAAAGAAAACGGTAACAGAAAGAACACTTACACTCAAACTCGGGGAAACGACAGCGGAAATTCCCTGGGCACATAATAAAGAAGGAGAGCATGTAAAACATAAGCCTCAAAGTGCACACTGAAGGCAAGAGAGATAGGGTACATTAGCGCGCCGGTTACCTGATGGGTTTGTGTCAATGCATAGAGGAACGGAGGACGTTGTCATGGAAAATTGAAAAAAAAAACGCGAATAGTCATATGAGATAGAAAGTAGTGAAGAGCCATGATCGTATTCATTATCCTCATTTTTCCCTCTTCAGTTTTGTCTTTGTGCACAGCCATTTTAATTCCTGGAGCGAACTCTAATGAGCGACGAACGAAAACTTATCAACTGATTGTATATTTTTTCTTTTTCTCTTTTCCTAATATGTCTGTTTTATAGAATTGATTAAATTTTGTACCTCGAATAAGAGCTTTCAACTCGAAGTTGTTGAAATAAGAAGAATTTAAAGTCAATTAAAACAAAAGCAAAAAAAACAAAAAAACAAATGTCGGCGCACCTGACACATAACACGTATATTTTTAATGCACCCGAGCTACAAGCAAAATTTTGGGAAGAAAATCCAGCAAATACAAAATAAATAAAGAAATAAAATATAAAAAGAAAATGAAATAGATTTAGCAAATAAATAAAATTGCATCTGATCGAATCTGTTAAAAAAAAAAAAAACCGTGATTTTAATTTTTCTATTTATTAAAATGAAAAAAAAAACATTTACTTGAATTAAAAAATAAATTATAGAAGGTATCTTTAAAATAATAATTTATTCAGCTTTTTTAGTTGTGATTTGGTGAAAACAAACAGGAATCATCAATTTGAATTCTTCAGTGATCTTTGATTTTGTTTTTACATCGATGCAGTCAATACAGAGATTTCACTTGTCAATTTGCTGATGAACTGCAACAAAGTGACAAAGACAAAAGAAAAAGAAAGAAAACTACAATACTAAAAGAATAAAAAACAATCGCACATTGATTACTTGGATAAATATAACACTAAAGAATCGACTAATTTTCATTAAAATTTGTATATTCGAAGATGATAAAGGCTAGCGTCGTCAAATAATCGTGTGTCACTCGCAATAAGTTTGCTGTAGCAAAGAGAACGAACAGATTAATTGTTTAGTTTTTAGAGAAATAACAGAAGAAAGAGAATTATATATTGCTTGTTAGCAAAAGTGCTCCTAACTCAGTGAATGGCATGACCGCTTTAGCCAAAATGTATACTGGTCAAATTAAGGATATAAGATGAAATAAAATAGAACAGTTTTTCAACTCTTTCGGATTGTAATAATTAGATTATTTATTTGACACTATGTTGGGATATCATATGGAAGAGGAAGATGTGTTATTTTTCTTGATATAAAGTCTTTCTGTTGCATAGCCAGCAGATTAGGTTTTCGAAGTCGGCAACTTCTAGCAGTACCCACTTTACCAAAGGATCACAAAGGAACAATAAAAAAAATGAGTAGTCAAGCAAAAATAAACCAGACATTAATGATTTCGGGTTGATGATCTATATTAACAGTCATAGCTGTGAAGAATTAAATTCTCGTCCACCCAGGGCTCAGGATTGACCATCCTACGGATTGTTTCGATTCCGCCCGTTTGTATTTCCAGATACACATTGTGATGTTGAGATGAGTAGACATTTGGTAGGTGGACGAATAGAAGGCAAGAGATTTGCTGTTATCCCAACATGGCACAACTTGTTCCATATGCCATAAACGTCCCCTCCAAGACTGAGCGAGTGAAGCCTTGTATAAAATAGCTAAATATATTGAAAACAGGGTTAGAGTTTTCCTTTCTGGCAGTGGCGCTTTTTTTGATCTGTCGATTCCTTGTAATCATGCAGCCCCCCCCCTCACTCAGTTTTTGGTAAACATTGATGACAAGGTGGGTCAGTGGAAAACTGAGCGTGAGTCCCGTCACATGTTTACATTTGTAGCTCTTATTTTCTTAAAAGCAAGAGGAGGAAGTCTTATGGACAATGAAAACAAAAAGGATACTTATACCCAGGTTCAGAAAGAGACAGCTAAAATTTCGGGGCCACATAATCAGTAAGGAAGGATAGGATGATTTGCATCTCATGGGATATATCGAAAACAAACGGCATAGGCAGAAGCAGCTGGTCATTTATTGAATGAGTATGGATGGCAGAATAGAAGTTGGAATGGCGGTTAAATGGTAATGTCTATTTCCTTATAAGGGAACATTTGGCATTCGTTAACCAAGCAACCATTAGAGTTTTCGGTTGAAAAATTTATTTGCAGAAAAATAGGTTTCTCACATCCAGTAGCTGTTATCGTTCTTTCCAGTACTGTTGGTGGTTTCTCGGGCCACTTACATGTTCTATCCATTGTAGTTGCCTCTACTTATGGTAGTCTGTACGTGATGTGGCTTCTGTTATTTGGTACACTTCTTTGCTTGTGCTTTTTCTAACGCCAATCCACAATTTTCAAAGAAGGATGGTCTTTGCAAAGACGCTCAGGTTTCACTCGCTGAAAACCATATTTAACCATAAAAGACTAACATTACTAAATGTTGCAAGATTGTGAAGACACATGATACTGAAAGAAAATCGCACGTCCTGAAGGAATTTTTTAAACCATTTCACCTAAGGAAAGCCAGGAATGCCACCAGTACGCAGGAGGTTGTATAGAGTGAAAAAACCGGGTATACGGGGTACCGAGGAAAGGATAAAAGCTGAACGAGATTGAAAACTTTTTTCAGAATTGTTAGGGGAAATGGCTTTACAGAAGAACTAATAACAAAGGCACGCCACTGGCACTATGTTAAAGTTATTCTAAGCCAAAAAAAATCTTTGCGTACTATCTACAGCATCAAGAAAATGATAGATGTCGACAAAACCTGCGAGGTTAAAATGAAACGGGGTCAGAACACAAGTAACACCCTCAAGACAACATTTGAAAACGACCCAACAACATTAATGCGTAAGACAGGGAGTAAGTAAAAAGTGCCACAAAGGGCGTTAGAATGGTTGTGTATTACGACCTGGACATTTAAATCATGCACTAAGACATCAAGGTATATCCTCATGGAATTCACGAAGCTCAGGAACCATGAAAAGTTGCAAGAACCTCTTTTTGGACTCTAAGTGGTATCAGATGAATGGATTCTAAGCTAAGAAATCTTCTTTCTAAGCATAGCCTGCATCATCCATAGTCTGATGCAGACTGTTTAGAAGGTGAAGAGTTCTTCAGTTAGAATTTTTATAAAAGACAACTATTCGCTGACTAGATTACATGGAAACAACAAGAGAATGGATGATAAAATTAATCAAGCAACACGAAAAGAGAAAAGTAAAAAAATATTCAATTATGAAAGAAGGTTGTAAATACAAACGAAGTTAATATTTCGTAGATTTTGTAGAAAACCAGAACGGAACTCTAGAGCCAAATGTTCCAGCAAAATTATGAAAACGAACGCCAAGGATGAAGCTCCTAAATAGATGAAACAACGTTGGCAAGACAAACCTTTGCGTGGGCAATATCTAGAACGTTCTAATAAAGCCGATGTTAATAAAGTTAAGACTCATCGATGGTTTTAAGTATCTGGATTAAAGGCTGAAACGAAAGGCTTTATTATTGCAGCGCAAGACCAGAATCTTTTCATTAAAAATTTTCAGGCAAATGTCATACATAATAGTATGGATTCAAAATTGATATAATGGAATAACCAGTCACCCCTATGAATGATTACACAATAGGTAACAAGTACCTATAAAGTCAACCGTCTACGAGAGAGTAAGGACGAGTCAGTGACACGACGCAAGCACGTCTGACCTTCCAATTAGTGGCACTCCCTACTAGATTGACCTACCGTATTTCATGTTGTACCTGTTGTGTGCAACAAACCTTTCTTCTTGTATCCAACTGGTGTTATGTGTTTATTCCCTTAGCACGGAATATAATAAAAATGCAGGTTCTGTGACAAATATCAGGAAATCATAAACCATCTATTCTCGGGATGTTCTGTAATTGCACCAAATGAATATAAAAATCGTCACGATAGAGCGGGACAATACTTACACTGAACAATGTGCAAATACTTTGGAAAATGTTAATAAACAGCATTGGTTATAGTAACAGAAGACATAACCATTCTATGAGATTACACCATCTTTTCAGACAGGAAACTTGAAGTAACTAGGCCGGATATAATTGTCAAAAACTGAAAGGAAAAATTGACTACTATTTGATATGGCTTATCCAGCGGACTGTAACATAGTAACCAAGGAATTTGAAAAAAATATTGAAGTACAAAGACCTGGAAATCAATATTGAAAGAATGTGGAAATTGAAAACAAGAAGAATACCAGTCACAGAAGGTGCGCTTGAAATAATAAAAAAAAAAGGAACACAACTGTACATTGAAAAAAAAAATCCTGGGAATCCCAGCCCAAGAGAAATACAAAAAATTAATAAGTACTGCCAACACACTAAGAAAAACCGAGATAATTTCAGGACAGACTTTGTATTTAGACGACTTTGTAAAGCGACTTAATAAGCGTAGCCTACATGTGGCACATGGCCGAAAATATGGACCACCTAGAGAGGAACGAATTCACTACTTAGTCGTAATTAATCTAGGGAGACAAGCTTGGTAACGATTACACCACATTGAAGTGTTCCATGTGAAGGTTTATAAAGTATTAAAAAGCAGTGCTGAAAAATTCTCAGCTTGAAAATGAATGGATTCAACCACACAGAATACTGACATTCAGTCGTTTGGCAAAATTTCGGCCAATTTGCTTTTCAGCATGTCCTTGTGTATAGGGTTTATTCTGTAAGTAATGTAATTAAGTGTTTGTGGTGGAATAAGCGATTGATTATGAAAACAAAAAAAATATGTTTATATTTTCCCATTCAAAACGCTACCTTTGAAAGAAATCGAACGCAAAATGAAGCCATTGAAATGAAATCTGTCCTACTTTAAACTTGGTTATAGAGTTAATTTTCTGGGAAAGCGGTCACTGAATTAAAATAGTAAAAATGTATTAAAACAAAAGAAAGAGAGAGAAAAAAAGATGAAATTTATTTGAAATGTTTTCGACAGAATTTAATGTTGACTTTAAATTAATAAATTCCAACTTGGTTCTGTTCAATTGGTGATGTTTTGGAAGGAGATGATTAAATTTGCAGATGACAGAAACTAATGAAAAATTGTAAAAAAAAAAAGAAAACAAGTATTTGGAAAAAGGAGAAATGGATTAGTTATTTCTATTTTTGTTTTTCTCAAATATGATATCCGTTGTCATCCAGTTGTGTTTATTTCCTGTGTCAAGTTACACATCGAACATCAATTAGACAAACACATTCACAGTCATGATAATCACTCTAATGTAATCTTTTAATTAGCAGATGAGGAATCTACAAAGTGATATCGATATGTCATCTGTCAAGATTGTCGGTTGATATTCATTTAGTTATAAGTTTGGGCTAACTAGCTAAATAACATTAATAACGGTTATTCAGGTGACAGCAATATTGAACTCAGCAAGAAGATTAAAAATAGATATACAGGTACAATAACAAAACTGAAAAATCATCATCATCATTCTTATCATCTTCATCATAATCATCATCATCATACTTATCATCGTCGTCGCCGTGACAAATGTAATGCGCTGTATTTCATTGGATCTTGCGGGTACGCCGAGGGCGGGGCTATGTAGTCTGGGCAGAGCAAGGCCTCTATATACTATTACTCAGGAGTGGACTCTGGATAGGTCACTCAAGTTTCACTACGAAAGGAGAGAATTTTGACCTGACAGATAAGCGGATGTCTGTTAATAAGAGTGACTATACATGACCATTCATGAAACATTCTAAAAAATTCTTGAAAATTGAAGTAAAAATATCCCTAGAAACTTAAAACTACGATTATTCCTCTGGTGATAGGGGGATTTGGTATGATAAAGAAGAATATAAAAAAATCATGCGAGTCAAAAGTTTTAGAAACACCAGCATGCCAGAGCTGCAAAAGGTTACTTTGTGCAGAACGGCACCTGTCAGGCACAAACCCCTTTCCATCTAAACAAAACGTACCGAATATATATCTTCTACAGTTCGATTTTTACTCAAAGACTCCAAAGGGGGCTTGGTAATAAAACTTAAAACTACTCTCTGGCAAGATGATGACAATAATAATAATAATAATAATAATAATAATAATAATAATAAAAAACAAAATGTGCCTTCTCATTGACATGCCAGTCTCTGCAGACTGTAATGTATTTTAGAAGATCTTCAAAAAACTTTCAAAATACAAGGACCTTGAAATCGAAACCTCAAAAATGTAGCACATGAGGATGTCAACAACTCCAATTGTAGTTGGAGCCCTCGGATTGATTGAAAAAGATTCCAATAAACTCATTGAAGGTATTTCTGGTAACGCAGGCTTTAAAGAAGATAAAAAATAATACTCCTAAGTATAGCCCATATCATATGTAGGGGTTCAGCTATGTGAAATATGCGCCTCAAGAGGAAGCAGGGAGTTCAGCCTGAAGTCGGCGACCGGCTGACCGGCTGATCGGTTGAACTCTCTGCCTTCGGGCGGGGAGGAACCCGATCGAGGCTACACCGAAGGGCGGAGTCTCTTTCGGGGAGGTAAACCGACCCTGAACCCGTTTATACGGATTCAAAGGGCATATTTTTAGCCGAGGCCACGGGCTCGGAGATCCCATGTTAAACCGGCCTTGTGCCACATGATGCCCACGTGGTGGGGGTGACTAAATACTGTCACATATGAAGTCTGGGTTCAGTCTGAAGTCTGGAGTTTAGTCTGAAGTCTGAAGTAAGGTCCGTCAGGAGTTAGTCAGTCGAGTCGAGGCAGTCCGAAACAGAGTTGCGTTCAGACAATTACTACTAAACCTGATTGTTTGTACTAACACTTTCTACCTCTCTGTATATATTCCTGTTTGTAATATATCTGTGTTATTCCATATCCGCCTTCGAGTTCTTCTTTATTGGTTCTACCTTGGACTATCACCGTGGTACAAGGAACGGACCATAACAGAAAGGTTATAAGCTCTAAACAAAAACAGAAAAATCAATCACTTATTGCTACTACTGCTGCTACCGCTGCTGCTACTGTTGCTACTGCTGCTGCTAATATATCCCCTAATGCTTTTCTTACGTTACTTTGGCTGCATGTTCACGTTAACATGTGTAAGGTAAACTTTCATGGACATGTTGCAGCTGCTAGGCTTCAAAATGTGCATCTAGTGTTTCATTGCTTTTTAAGAACTTTAAATGAATAATAACCCAATGACCCCTCCACAAGAACAACTTTACCTTTCTTCCAGACAGCTCAGGGTCGGGTGTAGGGATTTACTCTTGTGGATCCATTGATCTTTTGCGTTGAACATTTTCTTATGCTAGTGTACCCCAAATTTATTCTTAACTGTCACATATTTTAGTAATTAATACAACCACCGATTCTAAAGAAATTTTAACTACTTATTTAAATTTTAATATAGTTTAAATTTCGTTGTCTCCTAAAATTAAAAAAAAAACAGCGAGAGAAAACTTAAATTCATGCAATTCAATTTATTTTTAAACACTGAGAAGATGAAAAAGTACACATGAACAAACACATGCACACGAAAGGATATATCCATTCAGGAAATTGTAAGAAAAAAATAAATTATTGTGACGCAGATTAAAACGTTAGGACTTCATCGGACTGGGTTTGTTGACGTTGTTGTAACAACACATGCTCATGAACGAGAGACGCTGTTAGTTTCAAAATGTTTCAAATAATTTTTTTCAATCTTTATTCATCTATATTCTTTTTCTTACCATAATCTTTGATTTCAAATATCCCACATTGTGATAACAGAAAAAAAACTGCCAAGAATGATGGAAAGTTATCAGAAGATGGACGTAAACTTACTGTGGCTCAACTAGCGATTAAAACGCTTTGTAGACATTTTTGTCTTGATGATTTATTTTATCTTTTAATTAAAGTAGCTTATTTTATGTTAAAATTCTGGTCCGTTCCGTTACGGTGAAAGATCAATTCTTTTTGTGTGTTTAAAATTCTTGGGCTTTCTTCAATATATTCTTTCTGGCAATCCTCGAAGTTCATGGAGTAAATCCCTCCAAGTTTTGCTTGTAGTTTCTTTTTGTATTGATTAAGTCTTTTATTGTTTTAGATGGAGTTGTTACAAATGTTATGTTGCGTTTAGATAAATTCTTTTCGATTGTAGGTGTAATTTCATAGGCAAGTGTAGTCACAACAATTTCAATAAACCCAGTCCGATGAAGTCCTAACGGATAAAACACGTCGCAAATATTTTTTCCATTTAGTCTTACAATTCCCTCAGTACTGTTCTTGATATATATATATATATATATATATATATATATATATATATATATATTCATACAAATACAAAAAACAAATATAGAGTTAATCTTTTAAATAGCGAGAATAAATTAAAAGATTTAAACAATATAAATAAGAACATCGGATCGAACCTTCATATATGAATGATATGATCCCTTATTTATATTGTTTCGAAGTTGTATAAAAGGTCATTTAATTTTTAAAGCTTAATTATATTTGTTTTTGTATGAATGATTCATGAATTTATAAATTATAATTTCAACCTTTAATTGAAATAATATATATATATATATATATATATATATATATATATATATATATATATATTAAATAATGAAACAGATGAGCAGCAAAAATCTGAGATTTTGTATTAATTTTGGTATGTTTCGTGCGATTCCATATTTAACAAAATCGAAAGAATCTGCAATATTACAACTCCTGACCTAGCATCTCTGTTTCACTCACTTTCACACCGTTATAACATAACTTCCCTCTGCCTTTTCTACCAATAACTCCAAGACAATTTCACTGATGAGCTTTCTTTTTTTCGGACCACGACATCTTCAATTTAAGCGTAGTACTAGATTGCCAATAGGTTTTATCATTTTATTGTTGAAATTTCTAAATGTAACGCTAAGTTCTATTCTAATAGTCTCTTACCTGACAACTCTCTCCTCCGAAATTCTCTTCCCGCTTCTTGCTTTTCTGTCAAGTACAATCTACAAATTGTTACCTTCTGACTCATTAAATCTTGTTCTTTTTATTGTTTTTCTGCTCAGAAACGTTTTCTTAGTTTTCATCAATCTATTATCTTTCGTTCACAGAAACGCATTGCATCTTAGTGGCTTTTTCACCTTACTTTGGGTGAAATGATAAAACAATATGTTGTAATAAAAGAAGAAAGGGCTTACGTTTTCAGGCAGACCTCGTACTTCAATTCTATCGTTATTCAGATCTTTTTTAGGGAGGTTATATGATGGATTCAATTCACTGCGTGATTCTTAATCGCACATGAGGATTGACGTCATTTCTAATAAACAAGCAGTTAGTGCATGTACATCAACAGCCATGAGCACTTTTTGATATAAGAGAGCATAAATTAATGCCAGTTTTACATTTAATAACAGCCAGGTTCCATATTTATATGTGGATCTGGTTAAGAAGGGTTTTATAAGAGAGAAAGAAGGGGAAAATGCCAACAACAACAACAAAAAAAAAAATCAGTAATAAATTGTACTGACCAAAACACGCGCGAACACACAATAGCATCGCTTCCCAAAAAAGAAACGTTAAAATAGATATCGGAAATATAAAGAACGAAAATTCTTTATTTTGAGAACAAAATCATAAAAAGCGGAACAAAAAGAACACACATAAAAATTAGCCAAAACAACAACAACAGAAAAAAGCGAAAGCAGGATGAAAGAGTAGAGAAGGAGAGAGAAGTCGAGAAAGAAACAACAAGACAGAATCCTTGAATGGAAAGGCATGAGGTGGCGCGACGCTCTGGGAAAGATGATTGCCAAATCATATTTCTTTTTTAGATCCATGTCAGGTTTATCGGTCGAAGCAAACAATGTCGGAGTAATTTAGTGTCATCCAATCTGAATTTATACAGCCAGTTTAATGATATTGCCGGATTCATAGCAAAGATTACAGGTTTTGAATGCAGTCACGATTGTAGACTGAAGGCGGTGACGGGGCTAGCAAGCCAATTTTATGAAGTGGGGTTCTTGTTTATATTGGTGATATATGTAGCAATTCGAGATAAAAGAGACAGCTAGTTCTTTGTTGAGAAAAAAGAAATAACATTTTATATTTTAAGACAAGAAGGAAGAAATAAAAAGGGTGTCTCAAAAAAGGAAATAAAAGAAAGAAGAACCATTTTTTTTGGTAATATATTGTATTTAATCAAATTATCTAAAAATATCTGCGATTCTGAATATTTATATTAAAAAAGAACTATCAAGAACGATATGGGACAACGGATTATGGAGAGTATAATTTGTTCAGGTATTTCACAAGGTCGTTCTAATTTGTTGGGTAGAGTGGTATAAAATAATAAAGAGGTATAATAGGAATTTAAAATAAAACTAATATCTGCAAAACTATCTGCTATCATTCATTCATACTGAATATAATTAGTTTATATTTTGTGGGAATAATTAGGGCTGGCCTAAAACGCATTCATTAAATCACGGGAAATCTGAATAGTGAAAAGACTTTTGACAATGCTCACGAATTTACTCTTGCCACCAAACACGGCCATTTTGATGATTGAAGCCGTAGGAAAAAATGGAAATACTTGGGCCTTATCAACTGCAGAGGCTGATGCTCTACCAGCCTAAGTTGTTTCTGAAGATGCTGTAATGGAATCTGATCATCACTCCATTATAACTTTAAAACAAAACAAATTCAGTTCAAATCGCGATTCGAGGTTACTCGCAATATAATAATCAGCCGATAAGAACCCCAAAACTTGCTGGAAACTAAGAATGTTAATTTGAACTGAGTATCGATTGAGTACTACCAACAAAAACGACATGCACAAACAAATAAGACAACTAACAGGATATAAGACATGCTCGTCAACAGACTGCCTAAAATCAAAAATGGAACGCACATATAAGAGAAGGAAAAATTCTTCAACGCTGGAGCGAGTATATTGGAGAACTCTTCCACGACGTAAGGGAACAGCCAGTAATATACAAAAATACCGAAGAACCTGGAATTCTGAAAACCGGAGCAAAAGCCCCACTGGCCAAATTGAACAGAAACAAGGCAGCTGGGCCAGACGGAATTGTAACGGAAATGCTGACAGCTTTAGATGACTCTGGCATAAACAAGATCACCGAAATAACAAATGAAATCTACAACAGCTCGGATATGCCTGAAGACCTCAGCAGATCTATCTTCGTACATATGACTAAGAAAATAGGCGTAAACGAATGCGAACTCCACCTAATGAGCTACGTGACGAAATTCATCATCCGTATTCTAATGAATAGAGCGCGCAGCAGAATCATCCCCGAGATAGGACAAGAACAGTGCGGGTTCGTTAAAGACACCGGAACAAAGAACGCGATATTCATGCTCAGAATGTCATCAGAAAGAGCGATCCAGATGCAGAAGGACGTGTACCTGTTTCATAGACTACGCAATGTCTTCGACAAAGTACGCCACAAGGATCTGATCAAACTGTTCAGTAACCTCGATATATTCGTGAAAGATATCAGAATAATAAACATAGGAATCGAGTTTAGTGTCTATACAAAAAAAAGAAAGGGGCGTAAGACAAGGATGCGTCCTCTCACCAGACCTCTTCAATCTATACAGGGAGGCAATTCTGAGAGAATTGGAAGCCCTACCGGGATTTAGCATTGGCGGCCACAATATTAACAACATAAGATACGTAGATGGCACAGTACTGATAGCAGACACGGAAAAGAAATTACAAAATCTCCTATAGAAAGTATCGATGGAGAGTGAGAAAAAAAGGACTAATAATAAACTACAAGAGGACAAAATGCATGATCATCAGTAAGAGGATGAGCCCGAAATGTGATTTGAAGGCCGGAAACACTAGAATCAAGCAGACGCGGAAGTTTAAATGTCTGGGAATCATCTTGACAGAGGATATTATGTGCGACACTAAGATCCATAGATGTATTGGGATGGCCAATGACACATTCCAAAAACTGGACAGAGTACTGCGAGACAGGAGGATTTATTTTGTAACAAAGAAAAGAATACTGAACTGTTACGTGACATCTGTCCTTCTTTACGGCAGCGAATATTGGACGATTTCCTTAAAGATGAAGAAGAAACTCGAGGCGACAGAGATGTGGTTCTTCAGAAGGATGATAAGGATATCATGGACCGAGCGTGTGAGCAACAATGAGGCCTTAGAGAGGTTGAAAACAAGGAGGAGGCTTATACTTAACATCAGGAAGAGGCAGCAGAAGTTTCTGGGACACATAATGAGGAAGAAGGGCCTGGAGAATCTGATACTCACGTGTCGAATAGAGCGAAAGCAATACAAGGGAAAACAACGGGTGACATACCTGGCGGACTTAAGTGTATGACAGAACGTGTTCTGGAGGAGGAAACAGAGGGAAGGACATTTTTGAGAGCTGCAAGGGACAGAGGGAGGTGGGGAGCCATGATCGCCTACGTTCTGAAAGGACATGAAACATAAAAAGGGCGGAGTCATTGGTGAGGGTGACTGCTCTGTCTTAATCGTTTTGATTTAACATTAACATTCACTTGGAATTATTGTGTGGGTCGGTGTCTCTCTTTATTTTTCTGTTCTATATATATATATATATATATATATATATATATATATATATATATATATATAGGTGGAGGTAAAAGAAGGTTTTGCAATAATAAAAAGCATGTGAGCACAAAAAGTATTGATATACAAACATATCAATAATAGCATATCAATAATGGCACAATATTTACTGTATATCTTATTTTTCCATTTATATATATATATATATATATATATATATATATATATATATATAGTAATAATACAATATAGTATTTGTGATTTTGTTTGTATGTTTTGAAGATTGAAAGCAGTTTTTCAGAGCTCTCATGAAATAAAATTATTATCTATAGTATTTTAAATGTTTAATATTTATTAATTAATTGCGATTGAGTCTAGCATATATATATATATATATATATATTAAGACATTTTTATGTTTAACATTCTTTTTATAGATTCAAATATTTAAGTAAATGCTCTGTTTATAATAAACAGTATTAAACATTTACCGGCCTGAATGTCCGAGAAATTTTTACAGAAAAATTTTCGTCCTCCGCGAACCTGTATCCTATGCGGAACCGTCATTTAGCTTGACGTGCCTTTACCGATTTGGCCACGAAGGAGCGTTCGATTAGCAAGGTCGAATTTACTGTATTTAAACTTCAATCTTCCATGAATCTCTCACGTACATTCATATCTGCTCATGGCGTATCAAATGTAAACAAATGACGTCACACATTATGAAATGGACAAAGTCCGATTTAAATTTAAATGTATGACTTAAAGATGGAGTATAAAAAGTTGCACTTTCGACATATTATTCTCCCCTGGCAAAAAAAGAAGGAAATCGTTCAGACGGTATTTGTATCATGCGTGCTCCAGCTTTTAGAACTGTCCAAAACGTAGTTTTGCAGATTTTTTCAGGATGATTTTAACTTACAGAAAAACGTAAATGACGAAAACTACCTCACAACATTCTTCTAGCAGAAACCAGGAGGTTGTTTTCATTAGGAATTCACTGCCATTTTTGATTTGTAATTTCCATCACGTGTTATGATATATTTAAGAAACGTTTAGTTCGGATATTACATACGTCATTACAATTGGTTTGAAATATTTACGACTTAACAAAATATTAGTTCTATTTTAGTTTAGTTTAAAGAAACAACTTTTAAATTTTTTTTAGGAATTTTTTTTCAAAAATGCTGACCTGTAAAATACGTTTTGAAATGTAGATAATCGAACAGGTGATCAGAAATTGATCTTTTAAAATCGCGGTGTTCTGAAGATAGAAACTGAATGTTATCGAAGACAATTAAAAAAAAAGACCGAAGATAAGAACAAAAACTATTTAAATAAATACAATGTTGGTAAAAACAGAGAAAAATAAAAAAATTGAACATCTTTGAATGCAAACCGACATGTTTTTCCCCATTTAATTCTTTTTTTTCTCTCGTCCAACAAAAGTTTGATAAGAATCTATGACAAATTCCTTATCTGAATAATACTAGGAAATTCTTTTAAAAAAATGTGTTTCAAAGAGAAAAAAAATAGTTGGAGAAAAAATACATTCACAAAAAAGAATAAAAAAGGGTTTAAGATAATCTATTTAAACCGAAGCTGAAAAGGCAATCAAACGAAAATGTACGCGTAAACGATAGAGTTCCTTGAAGCTCTTTTAGACGACCGATCTTTTTACCCGTGTACAAAGCAGATGAATCAAGTGGTACTTCATCATTAAACACACAGATACTCCTGTGTGAGAACAGGAACAGGCAGAAATCTTTGAAAAAAAGAAAAGAAAACACGCGATTCTCATCCACTTGTGAGTAGATTCACTCCCTTTTCTAATATTTTCTAATCAATTTGGATATAGGAAAAAGCTAAAAGTTTCAACTAATTTGGTCTCTTCGGACGGAATATTATAATTGTGTCTAACAACAATCGTCGACGTATATTGAAAATACACCAGTATTTTGATTGTGAAGTAAAACCAGGAGTGGTTAAACATCTAGGGCCTCAATAGCGATATGTCCAGTACAGATCAAATTCGATACATTGAAGATAATCCTCTGCAACACTTATTTACAAAGCCTCGTTTTACTTCATGTATTCCACACACACACATATATATGTGTATATATGTATGTACACACACACACACACACACACACACACACACACACACACACATATATATATATATACATATATGTGTGTGTGTGTTAGTCCGTGTGTTTTCGTATTTGGCAAGCAATCTCTTTTTATACACTTTATTAAAGCCGACTGACAGTTAGTTTACTATGATTGAGCGATGATTATTAAATTTTCCCCTGTTCGTGTAAGTGTTTTCTTTTCTGGGCATAAAGTGTGTAAAAATTGTCCAAATGTTTTATATATCCTAGCGCATTCAGCTATTCCAATGGACATTATCAAGATTTTTTTTTTTTTTACATTAAACTGAATGTAGAAATTTTTTATATGTTTCTAGAGTGATGGGAAAGTTTTTACAAAACACGTTAAGCACATAGTCGTCATGTTCATAGTTTAGTTGATATTACTGTGTGTTGGATTTTTCTTTTTAGAATTACTGGTTTCTATTATTTTTAGCCTTCTTGATAGGCATGTACACATTTGTTCAATATAATTATTCATGAATTTGGTTTGATCAGGCACACAGTTCCTTAAGCCTTATGTGAATTCATGAATAATATTCTTTAGATCTTGCAGATGAGTTGTTGATGAGGAGGTTAGCTGTTTTAAGTTTTTAATAGTAGATAATCTAATTGTCTTTATCTAGTCAACTCTGTTTGTGTATTTCTTTATAATATATGAAAGAGAAAATTCAGCTTGCTTATATTTAACGTGCATTTGGCTTTTATAGAAAATGTTAAATTGTTTTTATCTGTGTGTCAGTGTTGCTATTGGTTACCTTAGAAAGAAATACTTTAATTAGTTGATCGATGAGGTGGTTCGTATAACTGATATTAACTAGCGTCTGTTTCACGTAATTGAATTCTTCAAAGAAAATGGCAATAGAGGATGAATTATTGTTCACTCTTTTGAAAATTTTTTATAACGCCTATTTTATATCTAAGTGGACATTCGTGACATATTTTATATCTAGACAACAAAACACTTATACGAACACAAGAAAAAATTTAAATAAAATAAAAATCTCCATCGTAATAGCTTGTCAGTAGTCTTCAATGAAACACACACGGATATATATATCCATATTATGTAGTCAGTCTGATGAGGGTATATATATATATATATATATATATATATATATATATATATATATATATATTAAGTACCTGAATTGCTGGTTCATTTTCTGGATGGGCAAATAGATTTTAGTCCTAAAAGTCCTCGATAAAAACAAAAAGTTAGGATAAAGCTAAAATAGAATTAATTTGGAGAATTTTATCACTTAGCAGATTGATGTTGGTTCGGTACTTCCTACTAGATAGTTTTGTGAGAACATCAAGATAGCATATTCACTCTTCGGGGCTTTTTGTCTTCCCTGAAGATTGATCCTTTTATCGTGATGTACTCACAAAACTAAGTAGTAAGCACAATTGAACAAATTCCACTCAGCCAAGTGATAAACTTCTCCAAATGATATATATATATATATATATATATATATATATATATATATATATATGATCGAAATAAAGTATAAAACTTAATATTACGAGACATATTAAAAAAACGGGTGAAGCTTAAATTTGGTTAAGCTGTGACTCCGTATTTCTTCTGAGCCAAACTTTTCAACTTGGCATCTTGCTTTGTAGGCAATTTAAGACACTGCCGTTGATGGACAGAACCAAAAACCTAGAGAAACTAATCTAATCAAAAAATGAAACTGAATTCATATGAGTACATAGTAATCTCCTGTAATCACGCTTAAGGCCAAGGCTTCAAGAAGAAAGATGTTGAATCCAATCTTTGATGAAGACAGACTTAATCTTCCAACCATGATGTAACTTAGCCCTCCTCACTCTGAACTGAATGAAAGAGGGGCAAACCTGGAAGCGGATACATTGTTTAAGAAATTTAATTTCATATTCAGTAGATCTGTCCATCAACGGCAGTGTGTTAAATTGTCTACAAAGCAAGATGCCAAGTTGAATAGTTTGGTCCAGAAGAAATACGGAGTCACAGCTTAACCAAATTTAAGCTTCACCCGTTTTTTTTAATGTCTCGTAATATTAAGTTTTATACTTTTATTTCGATCATTAAATACAACCTACAAAAATATCTTTAAAATATATATATATATATATATATATATATATATATATATATATATATATATATATATATATGTGGTTGTATTTGGCAGCAATTATTCATTTATGTATGTTGGTTTGAAAAAAGTTTCTTCTTGAATTTATTTTTATGTAGTTTTTCAATATTTATAATTCTTTTTTGCTTTTAGATTTACCGTTGGTATTTGTAAATGAAACTTAAAATGTCTAAGGACTTTCGGTTAACTCTAGACATGTTCACACTATTTTTTATTGACGATGTTGTCCAACTTTTTAAATATTACGTTTCACATGTGGGCTTTTAGTGCGTTTTATGTATACACTTGGGATTCGTTATGTTGAGCTCGTTGTAATTTTTCTCACCTTAGGTTGCTTGATTTTTCTGTATAATGCATAGGGGTATAGCACCTTTATTTTGCTGTTAAATACTTATATGATTTCATGTTCTTGGTTTCCATTGAATCTGTTGATGATATACCTCTATTAAAACTAATATCACCAGCTAACCCACGGGAATTATCACTTTACATTAATGTCCCTTTTTTCATTCTACTTCTAGGCATATAAACTACCTCTTAACGTAGCCCTCTACCACGAGTACACCCACAAGGCTTGTACAGGGTGAACCTTACTGAAAGAAAAGAAAAATGTTAATGTACAATCAGGTAGAGAATTCACTCTCAGGGTTAATTAATAATAATAATAATAATAATAATAATAATAATAATAATAATAACGAAATCGAAATCTCAAAAAATAAAGAAATAAAAAAAAAAATTGTTCTCACGAGTAAAGCCCGCAACTTACGAAAGGCTTTGTCTATGTAAAATATGTTTTTGTTTTTTTTCCCCTTGGAAAAATGTCATGATGCCATTTCTAACCTTACGTCCCTGGGCGGGACCGGAAAGAAATGAGTACACGTCAGAAATCAAAGGAAAAAAATAATAATAATATTATATATATATATATATATATATATATATATATATATATATATATATATATATATATATTATCATTTTTATTATATATTTTATATATATATATATATAAAAAAACAGACCAATTTAATCTATCATTATAATAATTTATTTCACCAGAGTCCTTTTAAAGGACTCCGGATCATCAGATAGCACTTCAAAAAAAAAAAAAAGAACAAAAACGAAACGAAGTGCTATCTGATCATCCGGCGTCCTTTAAAAGGACTCTGGTGAAATAAATTATTATAATGGTACCTTCAAGTGGTCTGTTTTTCTTTTAAATATTAGCTCTGGATTTACATTGAGCTCTCAGGATTTCATCCTCCTTGGGATTACCCATACGGATTACCAAGTTCTTTATAACTTAAATATATATATATATATATATATATATATATATATATATATATATATATATATGAATAAAGATAAAAAGCTTACCTTAGCTGACACGTTTCGTCTTCTGAGAGACTTTATCAAGCCAAATGTGCCTTGATAAAATCCCTTAGAGGAAGAAAAGCGTCGTCCGAGATATGTTTTCCTCTTGTCTTTATCCATAATGTCCTCTTACAGATATACTTTAACATGTTTTGTCAAATAATATCGAGAAGTTTTGTTTATCAATTTTTGATTACATTTTTCAATTTTCCGTATAAGAATAAGTTGTTTTATGTTATCGGTAAATTTGCCAAAATTAATTTTCATAGTTATTTTATATTACTTTTTTCCAAGTACATTCGAATGATGCTACTTTCGTTTTCAAGTGTTATTCAGTTTGTAGTTACGCAACTGGTTTGTAATTCCGGCGTTCTCACGCTTGATGGAACTAATTTCAAGTCTCTCAAGTTACGACATATAAACGATCAAACTGTGATTTTTATGTGTATGTTCGTGTGGGTGTTCGGTTTATTGAATGTATTTCAGTATGCTTTTCTTATTTAATAGATATAGCTTTTGACAATGAAATTTATGTCAAATTTCAGTATTTCCTTACTCCTACAAAACGGAAAAATATAAGGATGCCGTAAGAACAAAAGACAAAGAAAAAAAATTAAATCTTCCTTGACTGTCATATGAAATATGTTTAAAACAGAAATTGCTGCCAAGATATACATTAATATACATAATGTGTGTGTATAGATACGCATACACACACACACACACATATATATATATATATATATATATATATATATATATATATATATATATATATATATATATATATATATATCTGTGTGTGTATGTAGAAAATATTATTATTATTAGTAGTACTGTGGCCTGAAGACTGCGTTCTGAATGAAACAATCTGTCTCCGCTGGATTTTGACCTCAGTGTCCACTTTTATTTTTACACCTAAGTACGTTTTATGTCTTCTGTTGAACACTTTTACCCATAAATATAGCGTAACTTAAAAACTATCTTTTATCCTATTATAAAATATAGCATTATGAGTATATATATATATATATATATATATATATATATATATATATATATATATATATATATATATATATATATATATATATATATATATATATATATATATATATATATATATATATATATATATATATATATATATATATATATATATATATATATACCTGTGTGTGTGTGTGTGCATTGTTGGTATGGTAACATAGCTTTAAGTACACAGATTGAAGAGGCTTGCCACAGACTAGCCTCGAACTCTGTCGAGCTTACGCATTAAGTTATAACGTTCTCGTTGTTTATAGCAATGTAGTATGTGGTCGTCTCGTCATGCCGTATTACGTCTTTTTACTTTTCAAATATCAAGTCCCACTTGAAATTATCAAGATTTTAAGACGTCGGGGAAATAAAATAGAACACAAAGGCTGTTGCTCGGTATTTCCAGAAAAGACTTCCAGGAATGATTCCATCAATACAAACGACGCTGGATAAATTGTGCGGCCTCTGAAGAGAACTACTTCGAACGAAATCAAGTGCCGAATAGGTATGTGCCGTATTTTTCTTTTTATATTACTAGTTCCGATACTTTTTGATCAGAACACACGCACTCATGTATATATATATATATATATATATATATATATAATAAAAAAACTTAAACACTAATATTCCATGGTCATAATTTATTCCATTGGAATCGTAAATAGGATCAATTCATCAGACCTACAAATTCAAAAAAAAAAACAGAAAAAAAACACTCCGAAAATAAAAACAAATTTAGAGAGAGTGGTATGAAAGGAGGAGGAGATTAAACCTTAACAGAGAGGATTTTAAGAGAGGTGGGTGGAAGGGGTTTAATTAAAGAGAAAAAAAAAAAAAATGAATGTTGACGGATGTCTAATGCATAAAGATACATTTCGTGGTGACATACACACACCATAGACAATCTAATGTTAGAATAAGAGGAGGGAAAGACGATGTGGGGGGAGAGATGGGACGAAGGAAAGTAAAATTGCGTTTACTTAAAGGGCCGCTTTGTAATTGAGAAAATTTGACAAATTTAATATCGACTACAGGTTACAAATCAAAAATAAATATATAAAGATAAATATAACGATTATGTATGTATCTTTATGCATTAGACATCGTCAACATTCATTGTTTTCTCTTAATTAAACCCCTTCCACCTCCTCTCCTAAAATTTCTCTTAAGGTTTAATCTCCCTCCTCCTCATATTTACACATTCTCTAAATTCTGTTTTTTTATTCCGGAGTTGTTTTTTTTCTGTTTTCTTTTGAATTTGTAGGTCTGATGATTTTTTGATTCCAATGGAATAAATTTGACCATGGAATATTAGTTTTAAGCCTTTTATTATATACTTACTCTCTCCTAGACATTGAGTTCTACCTGTATTCTTCCTCTTGGAATTTTTTTTTCTAAAAAATATACATGTATGTGTATTTATATATTTTGCATATGTATGTATATTTTCCACTAATATTATCTATCTATCTATCTCTCTCTCTCTCTCTCTCTCTCTCTCTCTCTATATATATATATATATATATATATATATATATATATATATATATATACGACCACAGTCGATAATATAGAACAATTGTGAATTCTGTGGCCCTTTCATTTTTTGCAAAGTATATGCTTCGCTAACAGAAACACGCGTGTGAGTTCAGAGTAGACAATCTCATAGACTGTGAATTTGAAGAACAGGTCAGGAATTTCAACTCAGCTCATTGTTTTATCGTTTCGAGCCACCTACCCACCACGCACACTGAATTAGGGATAATAATCCCCACCTAAAATCAGGTAATTTACTAAGTTTAAACTAGTATAGTACAGCTATTGTAAGTATTTACAATCTTTACTATTCCTCGCAATAACAAAGAAAATCTCAGGATTGTACTATATGAATTATCTGATGTATCCGAATTCTTCAGTTAATGATTGGATAAGCTATTTGAGAGTTAACATCTATAAGATGCACATGGATATTCCACTAACTCTTCGTTAAATATTTGAGTTTAAGAACTTTAACGAAATATCACAATAACATCATACTATAATAAATATTATATTACAATAAAATCATACATAAGAATACAGGTCATAATTTAAAGAAGTAAGAGGTACAGATTAAAAGATTAAGAAATTGCCAAGGTTTTCAATTTATGAAACACATGTTAAAGGCCTGAGAATGTTATCGCCTCCTCTGTCTTCCCTTTCTTTATATTTTCTAAATTCAAAGTGCATCTTTGAGATATGTTTTCCTCCGTCCATCCTCGCATTCGAACAGGAATGGCTCATTGTTTATCTGAAGTAATGGCATTTCGTAACGCACAAAGAATGAAGTAGAAACATGATAAGACAGGTTTTGAGAATATCTGCAATATTGGACACATGATTGATTGTTAAGTTTCGTTTATATAAGAAAAGAAAAGAAAAAATAATTCATGTGATGTCACGGCATTGCTCTAGCTTAAAAATATTAGCATAAACCAACTGAAAGATTTATGAAGGAGATAAGCTGCTCGGTAGTTCATTGAAGCTCACCAGTCGGCAGTCAGTGGAAGGAAGAAAGTGTGAGTTATCGTTTAGAACTTGAGGAATTTATTTGTCCTCGAAGCGTTAAAGAGGCATTATGACAAGCTATATAAAATGCTGGACGAGCTCTAGATCCACATTCAACACACACGGGCGTCAAACAGAAACATAATGTTGAACATGGGTCTTTGCACATGAGCAGAACGCTCTGTCGACGGAAACCGTAAATCATCATTTTTTTCTTTTTTTTTCCACGCCTAGGTCTACTTGGGATTCTAACCGTTTCCCTTACTTGCCTAGGTTGTTCTGTTTCATAGATCTGCCTCACGTCAAACTCGAATATTCTGGAGGTAAGTAAAAACAGTGAAACTATCTCAGAATCATTTTACTCTTAAAATTTTCGTATTTCTTTGTTTCTTTTTCTTTTATTTTCTTTCTTCTGACCTTATAATATTACCGACAGTTATCTAAGACTGCCACGTAGATGATTTGCTTGGTGGATTTTAATGCTCTCCAACTCGAAAGCAATGGGTTTATGCATGGTGATGTGAAATGGTGTTGCATTAAGCTTGCATAAAAATATCACACTTTACTTTCTTCATGAGTATATCTGGCGGGCTATTGTCCACAGCATCAATTCAAAATGTCATCCTACCTTAAATTTAGCAAACTTCTCATGAAGTGTCATCAATATCTCCGAGCAGAAAACATGAATATTTATGCAATGAAAACTCTAGAGAATTTCCATAATATTTCATCTTTAGACCATTGTCAGAAATGAAACCTCGTTTTAAGTATATGCATATATGCATACGAATACACACACACACACACACAACATATGCTTTTCCATATGCGAGATAGACATTCGTCACTTAAAGTTCATTGGAGTTGCATATAAATGTTAACTGGAATTTCATAAGCTTATACTGTGAAAAAGATTATATTCGTCTATGAAAATGTCTTTCCATCTAATATAAATATCTAATTAAATATATATCAGGAGTCACGGTGGAGTAATGGTGATAACGTCTCGGATTGAGAAATCAGAGAGCCGAGTTCGAATTCCAGTCAGATCCATTACATTCACTTACGTGCTAATACCCTTGGTATTAATCATCTTCTCTTCTTTTATTAAACCTCTTCCTCTCCCCGAGCTATGGGTAAATATCAGGACAGACAGGGTTCTACAGCCTTCGATAGCAACTGGTCTATCGCAGAAAGAAATAGCAACCTACTTCGGGAAAAAAAATCTGCCTGTCATGTATCGGAAGATAACTGACTCAATTAAATATCCGAAAATAAATATCTAATATAGATAGTTAAATGGTTAAATGATATGGCTTAATTTCGCCGTTGTGTAATAGAAGAGAAATCGAAGTGTCAGGTTAGAATTAATGTCGAATTCGTCAAATTCACTTATGCATAATTACTGCTGGGAAAGGTATGCATATCTCCTCCCCCACTACAGCAGGACAGACTGGGCCCTATAGCCTTAGTTGATAAACAGTTAATGAAAAGGAAAATTCAGGTTTACCTACTCCCCAGTTTTTGAATATCAGTAACGGTTCATCCCTTGTTTCTTTAGGGTTGGATTTCCGGTTCATTCTAAAGTCTACTTCAACTTTAAATTTCTAACGACCCGTTTTTTTTTTTTTTAACAGGATTAGAGGTTTATCACTTGTTTCCTTTTTGGGGTTGAGTTTCCGGTTCCTTATAAAGTCTACTTCAAATCTATACCCCTAACATCGGCTGAACTCTGAAAAATTATTCAACAATTAAATCTTGACCTCTTTAAGTCTAAGATTAGTTGTATATCTTGTTATCTTGCCATTTCTAACGCTTATGCAGTTTCACACCGTTACCCTCTACCTAAAGTGATCCTTGGGCCTTGTATTGGATGAACATTAACCAAAAATATCTTTGCCAGGTTTGGGCTCCGTGAGGCTATCAATACACACAACACCTGCTACTTGTGGTCGTGAAATCTTTAGTGTACGAAGTGTCTAATATATAGGAAATTTTATATATTTTCAATAATTATAAATGTTTTTCCTTTGTTAAAATATATCCTATAAAATTTAATAGACCAGCTTAAAAACAATCTACGAAATCCCAATAAATGAGATTTTACTTATAGAATTTCTATGAAATTTTACTTATTGAATCAATAAATGGATTTCTTTGAAATCTGTCGTTCATAAAAAAAAAAAACGAAATTATTTCTTAATTTCTATTCCCCGGATGGATTTTTACTTTTTTGTGAAATAATGTTTTATCGGAAATTTGTTTCATAAGATCACTTATTTACCTTTAACTCAACTCTCTAGGTTTTTGTTTAACACTGCAGTAGCCAGGTATTGAACTCACCACTCTTTGGGTTAAGTTAATATATCCAACCAACGCTTTTATCCACTGGCCAATGTATTCTTGAGGCCACCAGTGTTTGAATTGTTGGGACTCAGTAAGCATTTTTACCAGAACTCATATTTCAATTTTGTTTATATTTTGTTTATGTCCAACACTTTCTGAATGTTAAATTAAGCGTAAAATTAAGTAAGGATACACAAGTGATCATCAACTTTGTTTTATGAATGGATGTAATTTGTAACATATATTCAAACCTATCTTACTTCAAAAGTTTCTTTATCTACATTGATAATCCTTCAATAAAATTTTTCTTGCATAAACACATTATAGAATTTCTACTCTTTCAGCAGAAGAGTGTTAAATCAACAATATATAAATACAGGGATAAATACTGCATTGGATATAGATGGATTTAAAAATGTAATCGAATTAAAAAGGGATGATCGTGATCACTTTCACGGACTGATGTGTTTACTTGGCGCTTCTTTGGTTGATTAACGTGTGGCACAGGTCAAGAAGGACCCTAACAACCTCATCGGTAGGGTCCATAAAAATCATACTTATAGTGTTATTGTTTCTTTTGTTTTTATTTCAAATTTCGAAAAAAAAAAACTTCTCTGTTAGATTTTCCAAAGATGTCTTCTGATGTGAAGTTCTTAATTTTTGATTGATTTGTTTTTACAGCTTATCAACATTTTGCAGGTTATTTAAAGTCAGAAAATATACTTAAGTAATAATGATTTCTACTAATTAACCCATAGCTGGGGGAAGCGAATTCTTACATTTCTTAAGGCTATTTACGCGTAAGTGAATATAACGAAATCGACCGGAATTGGAACTCTCTTTTCCGATTTCCAATTACGTACAATTATCCATTACATCACCAGATCCAAGTTTATAGCACTTAGCATTCCTAAATGGTCACCCATCTAAGTACTGACTAGGATCCGCGTTGCTTAACTTCGGTGATCAGACAAGAACCGGTGTTTAAACAAGATATACTGATAACCCCAGGATATCCCAAAACGTATCTTTGTCATACAAAAACTACAATACGACGTCAGTTTGGTTTCATTATCTCATCTTCTAACAAAACGCCTATATATTTTGTGCCCGAGGATGACCAGAAAAGCGGTATAACAGACGATAAAAAGAAAATTATAAGCAATTACGTGGTACGATAAGAAGAGTAACTCTATCGAAGGGGAGAAAGTATAAAACTCCTCATTTCGGCCTTTCTTCTTCTTCTTCATCTTTTTTATGTGCTGTGATCGTTCAGAACGTAGAAGATAATGGCTCTCCACAATTTCCTCTCCTACGTAAATCTTAATGAATTTTGTCATTTTGTTATTTCTTCTAAACCTTGTCCTGTCATTCATTTACTCAAGCTCACAAAATATGTTATGTATTATTTTTTCTGTCCCTCTTGCTTTCAATCTGTTCTGTGAGTATCAGATTTTCTAAGCCGTCTTTCCTCAGTATGTGCCCTAGACATTTCAATTGTTTCTCCCTCATGTTTATAAGTAAAAGCTTCCTTTTGGTTTCTATTTTATCTAAAACTTCGTCGTTGCTCATTGGTTTGGTCGATGGTATCCTCAGCACCCTTCTGTATAACCACATTTCTGTTGCTTTAAGTCTCTTCTTCATCTTTGAGAAGATTGTCTAGTATTCACTGTCATTATGTTTTATGTGATATTTTTTAAAAGGTAAAAACTTTTACTCCTGTTAGATAGTTGAGGTTTCTCATCAGCAGTATTATATATCACTTCGTGATAAGTCTACTGAAATCTCGGAGCTTGTTCTAATTTACTCTCTGTAATTAACTCATAACTCTTTGAAACTATCTGACAACTGTTTACGAATGATCGAAACATCCCCCTAAACTTCTCTGCAGGTTTATTTATATATTATCTTACTAGCCGACTACGTATGACGTCTTCTGGAACAGCTTGAGAAAGGTTTTGATAAGCAGTATATTGTTACCATAGCATTTCAGTAGACGGAAGTTTATAAATGTACATATATTGCATACTGGAAGGAGAACAGTAATAAACATACCCTGAATACATAATAGAATTTCAAAATGTGGAATTAGTAAATCAAAACTATTCATATACCTCGGTGTTTGGATAAGATTTCGTATAGGAGATATGGAAATTGAATACAGGATATGTTACCCTTAGGGTACTTTAGTCCAACACTGAAAGATGCTAAAACACCGATATATTAATCTGAGAACACTAGTCATGATTTTAAATAGCGTCGTCAGATCTGGACTCTTATATGAAATTTCATGACTTGTTTGTTTGTTTATTTAGCGGCATATCAACTCTTTATGGGTCATTTAATGCCGAAATTTAATTTTCTTGGGAACATTAGTAATTTCTTTTACAAAAATGTATTGCTGGTAAAGATTTTTTTTTCCAAAAATGTATTGCTAGTAGTAACTTGTTTTTAAAAATATATTGCTGGAAGTATTTTAAAAAATTCATTTTAAAAAACGTATAGCTGGTTATTTTTTTTTTTTACTATGAAAATGTATTTTTATACATTCATACTGTTTTGACCTAGTATAGATGTGGCTCAATCAACGGCATTAGGGCGAAAGTAAATGGAACAAGCTACCCCGAAATTTGAACTCGGTTTGGAGATCGAATTTCAGCGCCGATATCCTTTACGCTACCCAGATGTATAATAGAGGTAGTAGTCGTTTTATATTCATACGTTCTCTTATGTTATTTCTTAGTTTCGTTATCATTGTTGTTATGGATTTAAATTTTAGTGATAATCTATTTTTTTCTATATTCATTTAATCTTTATTCAGAGGTTTCACTACCTGCCCATAGTTGTGATCCCAACAGGTTCTACCACCCAGAATCATGGTGGATCTGGGAACAAAAACAATTAAGAGGTGTTTTCACGCTTCCAAAACTTCCCGATCAGAGGCCTTGCTGCCAGATGTAGTTTATCATCATAACCAGGATGCGATGTCATGTCCAACGTCCAACTCGTTCAAAAATGTCTAAAATATCAGCTATAAATACAACTGCTTTCTCAGCTGAATGATTAATAAGCGAATGAATCTTTTCGGTATTAAAGAAGACAGTGTATGAGATCTTTTAGACTGGCGCTACAGAATCACAAAGAAAGAACATTATCAAATAAGAAAACCACATCACTTGAAATCTTTTTCACAATAGCAACAATAAAAATGGATGTCACATGTGACTAGATTGGAAAATAATCGTTTACTTAAGTTACTGACAATTCACTCTACCTTAAACAAAAGGTTAGGGAGAAAACCCAATAATATTAGGAAGCGCGAGAAAGCCTAGTGGACCTGAAGTATATTTTCTTGGAAAAACCTGTGAAAGATATTATTAAATTTAACCACAGTAACACAAACTGTTGTGTCAGTGAATGCCGAGTAATACGATCAACATAATTCGCGAGGTAAAAGTTGCCTCTTTAAGTCGTAAGATGGCAATTGAAAGCACTATACAAATAATCGGCTTATACACGAGTATATACGGTATTTGTGGAATGATAGTAAGGGTACAACAAACCGTTGTCTTAAAATACGATTTGAGGAAGATGAAACATCCATATCCATAGGGTTTTTTTGTGGAGGTAGAAATGTTTTGTATCATATTTGGAGAGAAAGTGACACTTAAATAGATCTATTCTATTACAGGTATTTCTAGTCTTCCCATTACCTGAATTACAGAGATTGTCGACAAGCTTCTTTCTCGTTTCTTTTTCGATTTTAATATTGCGTTCAAATTTTACTAGGTACTCTAGTATTTTGGCTTCCTTTAACACTGAGCTTCGCTGAATAAAGTATTCTCAGCTCCACCGGCTTCTGGCGATATCTGTAGCAACGTTTCACTGCATTTCAACACCTGAAATATTACTTTGCGAGAGAGAAGCCTGATATATTTAGACACGTTCTTATCAGTCAATAATTTGGACAGCAATTATATTCAATTTGAACAATTATTATTTTCAATTTGAACAATTTCAGGTATTCCAGATAAATTTGCGTAAATATTATTTGAGAAATTATCCAAAAATGTTAATGATGATTTCATGGAAAATTATTGTTAAAATAAATGAATGTCAGTCGAACGTCATAAACCATGATTCTGTGAGTGGAATCGTTTTGGACATTTGATCGAAGTGTTTGTCAAGTTAATGGTAATACAAATTTCGAAATGTGCCCCCGGCTGTCTAGAATTTCTGAGTCGAAAAACGAAGAGAAAAAAATAATATTAAATATAGGAAGATAAAATGAATATAGAAAAAATAGATTATCACTGAAATTTAATGCCATAACATCAATGATAACGAAACTAAAAATAACATAAGACAACGTATGAATATAAAACGACTGCTACCCCTATTATACATCTGGGTAGCGTAAAGAATATCGACGCTGAAATTCGATCTTCGAACCGAGTTCAAATTTCGGGGTAGCGTGCTGCATTAACTTTCGCCCTAATGCCGTTGGTTGAGGCATCTATACTCCCTAGACAGTATGTGTTAAATAGTAGAGTAGAAAGGAATCTCCAGCCTTGGTTTGAATCTAGTCTAACAGAAGGAAAAGTCTTAAATGAAAACCATGGAGAAGGTAATTTGAAAAAAAATCTCTTTCTAGAATACATGTCAGTTCACAGAAAGAATAATGAAATCAGGAATATATCTTTAGACATTAGACATCTCCAAAGCTTTTGACAGGGTTTGGTACACAGGTCTTCTCCACAAACATTTTGAATTGATCCAATCTTTTCTATCAAATCGTGAAATGGACGTTATCCTGAACAGCCACTCGTCTAGATTTTTTCATATTGATGCAGATGTTCCACAGGGCTCCATCCTTGGCCCTACTTTGTTTTTAATTTTCATTAATGACATCCCTGATGGAATTCGCTCTCAACTTCTTATCTACGTTGATGACAACTATTTACTCCTTTGTTCAATAGTAACTCAGATCATTTCGATAAGGTCAAATTAGCTTCTGATGTCCAAAACAAGTTTCAGTTTGTTGTTAACAGGGGCAAAAGATGTTTTGTTAAATTTAACGTCTCCAAAACTAAACTGCTCTCCATTAATTATCTGAGAGACATCCCTCTTTCTCTTCTTGGGCTAACATTCTCGGGTTACATGAAGTGGAAAGACTTATATTGAATCCATTGCTAGGTCAGCTGTTAAGAAAGTTGGTTCAGGTATTCCAGATAAATTTGCGTAAATTATATATTCTCGTATATTTTCTCTCATATAATACGACTTTAGTATAATATGACCTCGTAGTACAGCCAATCCTATGTAAATTCCTCTTCTAATTTCCGTTTCAAACCTTATTTTCGAGGAAGGATGCTTAATATATATTTTAAGCTGTTAATTAATCTATTATACTTTTTTCTGTTGTGCGAGACAATTTTTCTCTCAAGAATCTATCATACATATCAAGAAAATTCGAATATCATATCTTAGAATATTGCTACCACATATGGTGCTCCTGCTATTTCTCTTGAGGTTCTTGACAAAAATAACAAAGAAGAATGAGCAACATTAATGGCCCAGATACGTTGTATCGTTTTCAGTTACTTTCTTACTGCTGCAATGTTGCCTCCCTGTGTCTTTTCTATAAATACTTTCATGGTAATTGTCCAGATAATCTCTTCGCTATGCTACAAGACAAGAATTGTACATATGGTGACTAGTTAGGACTTTCATGGAGATTCTGTGGCATTACGGTGGATGTAGTAAGAATGGTAAGTAAGAATGCGTTGTTTTGATGTAAGGAAAATTGTAGTATGTTTGGCTCAGTGATTGTGGCTAGCTAAGATTAATTATAAAACAGAAAAAGACCAACCATTTTTCCCATGACCCATTCACCCTTTTGGCCTTGTGCCACATTTTGTACTTTTATGCAATTAAATATTGATCTTCGCTTTGCTACATAAACTTTTTAAATTTAAGCACATTACTAGACTGGCGTCGTGATCTCATCAATTTACAGTTGAGATGGCTAGATGTAACCGTAAATTCTACTCTAACAGTTTCTTTTCTGGCAATTCTTGATTGTGTCTCCAAGCTTCCCAGCTAAATTTAATATTCAAAAATTTAAATACAATGTCAAGTGCTATCTACTGTCCTCCTAATTACTCCTCTTTTGCCCGCGCTCCTTAGTAATTTTGCTGTTTTTAATTCTTCCACACCCAGTAACCTCTTGCGTCTAAGTGGCTTTACTGCCTTGCTTGGGGTGAAATCGATTACACAAATAAATGAAAGGAATCGGTGTAGTCATAATGGCATACTTCCTAAATGGACATGGTATTTAAAAACTACCAACAAGCTAATAATAACACCGTATTTTCTTCCGTTCTGGGTATGACAATAAACTACATCCGACAGCAGGGCCTCTGATCAGAAGGTTTTGAGGAGCGTGGAACCACTTCTTAATTTTTGATGTTCCCAGGTTCACCCTAATCCGGGGTGGTAGCACCTGTCAGGGTTCAATCTATGGAGAAATGTTTGACCTCTAAACTGGCGAAAAACCTATGAAAGCGTAAAAAATAGGTTTTAATACCAGCAATAAATTTTTGAACAAAAAAATGATTACAGCAATACATTATTACCAGCAGTAGATTTTTGTAAAAGAAAAATGTTACCAGAAATACATTTTGGGAAACAATACAAAAATCTTGTCGGCATTAAATAACCCATTAAGGATGACATACCGTAAAAGAAACCAAACTAAACCAAACCAAACTAAACCAAACCTCAAGGACACATGGCACAGTGGATAAAGGCGTTGGTTAGATCCAGTGACAGGACCCAAAGAGTGTGAGTTCAATACCCGGTTAAGGCAGTGGAGAACTTTCAGAGGGAAATTAACAGGAGATAACTGATAACTGACATCCATCAAATATGACACGTGGAACTAGAACAGTCTACCCAAGTGAGCGAAATAAAGGGTTCAGTTCGAAATTCCAACCACTTGAAGAAGGCCGGAACGTATAACGGCCGAAACGTTGTGATAAATATGACGACAAAGATGGGGACAATAGTCCGAATAATGTAAACCAAACCCAACTGTATTTTCTCTCGTATAATACGACTTTAGTATAATATGACCTCGTAGTACAGCCAATCCTATGTAAATTCTTCTTCTAATTTCCGTTTCAAACCTTATTTTCGAGGGAGGATGCTTAATATAGATTTTAAGCTGTTAATTAATCTATTATACTTTTTTCTGTTTTATGTGAGTTTATTATATTTCTATAATAAGCTATGAAAAAATCTTTCATTAAGAACGAAGAGAGAAAACTTTATAAAAAAGAAGGAAAACACAATATATAGAAACTTTATCTTGCGAGCAAAACTGTTATAATTTTAAACACCTCTCACCAAATAGATGAAATGGAAACAACAACTTCACAGCATGGGAATTATCGCCCGATTTTTCAAACAAAACAACAAAAAAAAAAAAACCAAATTATATAATCCATACAATAGTTCAGCTTTTGTTGTAACATTAATGTTATGAAAACATGACAGTTCTTGTGTATTTCTTTTATTACTTTTTTTAAAAACAATATCGGTGAATTTTCTGTCTTTGAGACAAAAGACGTTCAATTAAGTTGATTCCCAAAGAACAAATACTGCTGACATATCAAATGCTGTTTGTAAACAACTGATATCAACACCTGCCTATTTCGCATTTTATTATCCGCTAGTATACCTGTGCCGTCAAAAGTGACGGCAGTTAGAAAGTTTTAATAGTGATATTTAATGAAAGAAGTCTCGAAACAATATACTGAGATTCAATAAAGTGGAGATTCACAACTAAAATAGAAGCCAATGGACCGTTTAATTAATCCGTTCTCTTTATATCTTTTAGACGTTCAATGGTATCTTTGATTCATTGATCATTAATGACATTACATGAATTGCTTTTTGCTCAATATCTTTTCATTTAAAAAAATTATAAGTTTAATATAACAATGGAATGGAAATATCACTCGAAAAAAAAAATACCATCATAATGACTTTTATCATTATGTTGCTAATTTTCATTTCACTGTTATATTATGTACGTATTTTTCATTTCACTGTTATATTAAACATATAAATTTTTATGTCGGCGATGACAAAGCCTATTTTAACATTAAGTTGAAGTAAGACGATTACTTAAAAGATAAAGGTATCTGAGTGCTACACATGAAAATCTTGAACAAATACGACTGCAGTCTAAGAAACGATTGAGTAAAGGGTCTGAATAATTAAACGATTCATTTCGCTCGGGGAGTAATTTTATCTAAATGAAGTTATTTGTATAAATTATTAAATGGTTGGTTGATTTTGTTTAGCGGTATATCAACCACTGTTGGTTATTTAACTCCGAAATGTAACTATTTTTAACAGAATTATATGCCTTTGAAGTACAGATAAACTGGCCATGCTACTTTAAATATATATTGTTGCTAATTCAACAATAAATATGTATTTTTGCTAATTTTATTTTTACATAAAAAGCATTGCTGGTATTTTTTTAACTATAAAATGTATTTTTATACATTCACAGTGTTTTGTTTGGGGTTTAACTATTTGCCCATAGCTAGGACCCTAAATTCCACCTCGGGTCAGAGTAGACCTGGGAACAAGACGAAATTAAGAGATAATTTCAGGCTCCTCAAAACCGCCAATCTCCCGATCAGAAGCCTTGTTGCCGGATGTAGTTTATCGTCAAGATTGTAGATTACTAAATCGAAAAGGAGAAGAAATCACACATAAATTTACTAACTTAAGTTGATTTGCCACCTTTTACACTAAAGATGGGACAGGAAATATATGAAAAAAGTACATGAATATATATGAAAAATATATAAAAAATATATTAAAAATATATAAAAAAATACACATTGCTAATTATTATATGGTTTGATTGTACTGTGCATATTTGCAATCTTGCCTTTTCAATGAGTTTTTAAAATTGGGATTAAATTTCTGAAAGCGTTTATTTGTGTATAATATGACACCCTAATTTCCTTTTTTCGTTCAAATCTCTCGTATAATAAACACGAAAATAATGTATAATAACGAAGTAATAAATATTATAAACGCGTGATCACAAAGAAGAAGAATGCATCGGAGTTTTCCCATAGATGACACATTGCAAGTCTGTCACTATTCTATCGCTATTTCTATACCATGTGTTCTTACGAACTACATTCATAGATCCAAAAGTCTTGACCTTTGCAATTAGAACACCACACCACATGTGCACAAGGATGAATCATCCTCATTCTCTTCGTATTCCATTAATACAATGTAACAGCTTCTTCCCAATAACTGCTTTTTTTGTGGAACAGACTGCCAGTAGAATGTTTTCTCAATCACTACAATGTTGACCTTTTTAATACTAGGTTTAACTGATTTCTCACTTGCATAACCTCATAAAAGTCACTTTCCTTTTTGTTGTGACCAAGTAAATGGTTAAGAAATAACCAAACAAGAGGTTGCAGATAAATCGTGTATTGAACAGTAAATACAACAGAAGAGTGTTACACGACGTGGGAGTGTGTGTCGGTTGACCAGCGTTCAGTCTATATCACTGTTCCCCCGAGGCTTACTTTCCTACTAACTTTATAGTAAATGGAAGAGTCCACAAATGACTCATTAGAGGGAGAGCACCACAACACTTTTCTTACGCTCAAAAAAGCCACACAGTAATAATCTAACTTGAGTGGCTCTTGAGCTTTCAACTGATTGAACACTAGTGTAAAAAAGAAGAAAAATAAGAAAAGTAAAATGAAAATCATGTAGGATATTCTGATACAAACAGTGACAACGTCTGAGTACAATAACCGGCATCTATTTCTAATGGACAGACAGAAAAAGATTTGCTACCCGATAGAAATATCCTGTCCATTTGATACAAGAATTCAAAGTAAAACAATGGAGTAGATCGATAACTACAAATGTGTAAAATATCAAGTTTGGGAATATATAGCTAAGAAAGTAATTACAGTGCAGGTGACCATAAAGTGTTGTACATAAAACATGGGAAAAATCTTGCAGATATTGAATTATAATTTGGAAATAAAACCAGTACAAAAAAGGATGCTTTCTTGGAAAAGCAAGAGCACTTCAGGATGAATTGGCTACAGACTGTCGACCGGAGGGGAGGACAAATGATAGGTTTATTTTATTAAGTCAAGTTCTCTCCAGCGTTCGACATATGTTGCGCAGAAGTTAAATGATACTTGAAAGTCTAGTGACCCATACCGTGTGTGGACCCACTATTGAAGCTTTAAGCACTGCTTTTATCAACATTTGTCACCATAACGCGCAGGTTTGGCTGTAATGTACGTGCCTGGTACACATTTATCAGAGTGGGTATGATAAGTATATTGACCTCGGATATTTGTTGATACGCTACTCACTAACAATAATCTCTTCGGAATCTGCGTTGCTTGATACTGCAAATGCATTGTAAATGTTGTGCAACTTAATGGAGAGCACTCTTGATGCATGCTTGGTAATGACACACGTGAGTGATAAGAATGATTTCTCAGACGGAAAAAGTGATAAAGGTTTGTTTTATATCTGGACGCACAGTTTTTTTAGTAGAACTTTTTAATCTAAGTCAGTTGATATTAATCCCGCTGATAAAAAAAAAATACGAATTTTAATGGAAACGCATGTACCTACTAAAATAATGGTGATAGTAATAAGAAATAATGCCTGTTTAAAAAAGTCAATTGAAAAATTATATATATATATTAAGAAATGGACAAGGTCCGACAATTTATTTATTAAAGACATTTTTTATGTTTAACGTTGTTATTTTATAGATACAAGTATTTAAGCAAATGCTCTGTTTATGATAAACAGTATTAAATAACATTTACCGGCCTGAATGTCCGAGAAATTTTCATAGAAAATATTCGTTCTTTGACAGGATTCGAACCTGCATCCTATACGGAACCGTCATTTACGCTGACGTGCCTTACCTCTGGGCCACAAAGAACCTTTTCGGTAGACAAGGTCGAATTTACTGCTTATAAACTTCAATCTTCCATGAATCTCGTACATTCATAACTGAACTGCTCTGGCGTATCAAATGTAAACAAATGACGTCATATATTAAGAAATGGACAAGGTCCGATAATTTTTTTTAAAGACATTTTTTATGTTTAACGTTGTTATTTATAGATACAAGTATTTAAGCAAATGCTCTGTTTATGATAAACAGTATTAAATAACATTTACCGGCCTGAATGTCCGAGAAATTTCAATTTTCCATTTCTTAATATATGACGTCATTTGTTTACATTTGATACGCCAGAGCAGTTATGAATGTACGAGATTCATGGAAGATTGAAGTTTATAAGCAGTAAATTCGACCTTGTCTACCGAAAAGGTTCTTTGTGGCCCAGAGGTAAGGCACGTCAGCGTAAATGACGGTTCCATATAGGATGCAGGTTCGAATCCTGTCAAAGAACGAATATTTTCTATGAAAATTTCTCGGACATTCAGGCATTAATGTTATTTAATACTGTTTATCATAAACAGAGCATTTGCTTAAATACTTGTATCTATAAATAACAACGTTAAACATAAAAAATGTCTTTAATATATATATATATATATATATATATATCATTATCAATCCAAGCTGATAAAAAGACAATTAACGCACAACACGGAAGCTGCTGCATGGTCTTTCAAATCTCTACCCATGTAAAATAAGAAAGGCTGTTGCATCCATTGTGAGTAATGACATATTCAGAACAGTATAGGTAAAACTACCAGACCCTTTGATTTCTAGTATCTATTCGTAGCCGGCAGGAGAACAATACATTTTCCATGTTCAGTTACCAATTTCCAAGCGTATCTATTATTGCATCGTATGTCACTGACAAGACCCGGCGGAAAAGGTCTCCTTCAGCGTTGCTATAGAAACCGATATGAGTTTCCAATATTTTATTTTCACACTTTATTGCGTCTGTCGAAGAGATTCGTAGGCTCCGTTAAGTTCATCTACTTTGGACTAATTTGAAAAATTTCCGACATTTTATTTCGTCCATTTATTTCAAGCAGTCCGTTAAACAAATGAGACAGGCTTTTCTATTCTTGTCCAAGTTTTGTATAGAATTTGCGCGGGACTTTTGTTTTTTGCGGGAATTTTGTTACTTTTATTGCTACCGGTATTTTGTTTCGAATGGATTACTATTCTTTCTTACTTTCTTTAAGCAATTTCCACGACGATGCTTGTGCATTTTCTTTTGGTGTCAGATTTCTTCATTGATAAAAGTGCCATTTGTTTAGAAGCCGGTTTAATAGACGAACTGTCATCAACAAAGACAAGAAAGAAAAAGGCGTAGAAAAAAGAAGACTGGAAAAAAATATGAAGTTGAATAATGGAAAGAAAAAAGCGGGAAAATGTTCAAATGTTTGTGCATAATGAAACTAAAAATAATAACATAAGGGACGTTATAAAAGAAATAAATAAAGAACTCATTGATTAAATATTAATAACAAGAAGAAGAAGAAAAGAAAGAAAGAAAAAGAAGAAAAAATTTCGAACAACAATAATAATAATAATGACAAGAATAAAATGAAGAAAGAAAGAGACACTCGAATATTATAAATAATAACTGTTATTATTATCAGCATTACGGTGGAATAATGGATAGCGGCTCGGATTGAGGAATCGGAGAGCCGAGTTCGAATTTCAGTCGAATTTATTACATTGACTTACGTGATAATAAAATTGGGAAAGGTATGAATCTTATTCCCCCCCCCCAGCTATGGGTAAATAGCAGGACAGATCGGGTTCTTCTGTCTTACTGCAGAAAGAAATGGCAACCTACTGCGAGAAAAATCGGCCTCGTCAGTCATGTATCGAAAGGTTCATGATCGCCTAAGCGTGTATCCCGCATGGCACTGATTTAAGTTATTAGCAATTACTAAAAAGTATAATGCTACACATTTTACGAAAATCCCAGGAAATCTCTCACTATCTGAGATACAAACTATTATAGTCACGAGCATCGGTCATATACTAAGAAAAAAAAATTGTATATTATTCTTAATAACTAAATAAAAACTGTTGCTTTGCGTTAGGTCTCAGGTAAAAATTTTGGTAAAGGATGTTATCAAAGAACAAATCAGGCTTACCGGAAAGAATAACACCAGCAGCAGCAGCAACAACAACAACAACAACAACAACAGCAATAATAATAATAATAATAATAATAATGATAATAATAATGATAATAATAATAATAATAATGATGATAATTAGAAATACATGTGAACATTTCATGGTCTTTATATTTAGATTTTTTGATGAAGAATAATTCTTAATTTAATGATTGCACATGCGTCTTGCGAGTTTCATGGAAATGATCCTATTGCCTCGTTAAATATCTTGAACTTAACAACTTTAATAAAATATTGCAATAATAATGAAAAATATCATTATATAAAGAAGCAAAAAGGTACAAATGAAAATACTGAAAATTGACAAGGTTCTCCATTTCACTGACGCTTACTCTATTTTCTCTTTCCCTCCTTCTTTTTTCTTTCCTTCTTTTTTCTTTCCTTCTTTTTTCTTTCCTTCTTTTTTCTCCCCATTGAATGCAAGCAGCATCAATTTTCCATCTTTCCTCATGATCGAAACGGGATAATATATTATTTATGAAGTATTGGCAGGGTTCAACCGATCAAGCACGATTGTATAATAATAATAATAATAATAATAATAATAATAATAATAATAACGATAACGCAAGCCAAGGAAATGCCATGAAACCCATGGATATCTTAGATACAAAAGATTGTGCACTGCTCACATAATCAGGAAAATTCAGATCAATGTAAAACACCCAATAGCTTTATAAGAAAAACATTGCTTTATCTTGAGCATCATGTAAAAGACCTGGTAAATATCGCATCAAACAGTAAGTCCGGAAAAGTGAGAGTAATAATAATCTCTTCCCTAATATAAAGCATAATGTAATGTTATATATTTATCGGTCACGCAGTTTTATCTACACTTTTTTTTTATAATTAGATATTACGTTTTTAGGGTAAGAGCAGGCCTTTCTCAGTGTTTATGCGAACAAAATTCATGCTACTATAACAACGGAATATCTAGAATATTTAGAAAGTAAAGGGAACATGTTACCAAGATATTGTTTTGTTTCTACTTTATTTTAAAGTGCAGAATTCTTTCTTACGTCCAGAGTTCATTACGTAGATAAAAAATTCTCGATGAAGCCTGAAGAAAATGTAATTAATGCAACTGCTAAATTCTTTAAATATTACGAATTATTTGACATGACGTGAACTAGTGATAATAAAAAAAATGGCTCTGTTCAAGTCATAATCTGACCGAGAGAATTAAAAACAATAAATACCCTAGCGTTTTGAGATTCAAAAGGATCACCCTATTCAAGCCAGAAGACAGGGTGCAGGTCCCGTGTCCAATAAGAATACGGGGTCTGTTTGAAAAGTAACCGGGTTGGGTTAGCTGTGTGAGCTATGATCGAAACAGGGAGAAACCGATTTTGTTATTTAACATGATATTAGGTTGGTGCAAAAATAATGACGTAAGAATGTCGTTTTTAGACGTAGAAAAGTACGTCAAAAACGACATTATTACGTCATTATTTTTGCACCAACCTAATATCTTGGGAGTATATAGCTGTAATCTTAGCTTTCTGCAACCATTGCATTTGTTTAGCATACGAGAGTTGTTGCAGTACAAACTGTGGCTACTTCACCACGGGAATGCACCTGCTCTCAACTCACCGTACTGGAACAACCTCCCTGTTAGATTCCGTGCTAATAGGAATATGGAATGGACAAACACGGTAGACAAATAGTAACAGGTTTATTGTAGAAACCAGTACAACAAGCAAGGAAGTAATAGTTATGTGCACGGTCAATATAGTTGTCAGCGTGCTGTTATCGGAAGGCCGCTAGTTCTCGCAGAGCTCTCCTCGACTCTCGTCTGCTGTCCTAACGGATACTTATAGGTGGTTACCACCTATAGTGCTGCTACTCAAGGGGGTGGCAGGTTATTTCCATCACATCACTCCCTATTTACCTGATCTTCTTCTGAATGACTTTTTTTCTTTTCCCCAAGCTCAAGGGAATCATGAAAGGGGACCCGTTTTGAAGGCGGGGAGACGGCATACAAGAAGGACCATTCCAGCAATGCATAAAAGCGTAGCAAAGAAGGATGGAAGAAGTACATTAGAGTCGAGTGGGATTACTTTAAAGGGAAAAAACTGTAGTTTGTAATTGAAATAAATTTTTTGTGACACAAGTCCCGTTACTTTTCAGACAGATCTTGTTTTGTAAAATAATGGATTTTGGATATCCAAGAATATCTTCGGATCATACAGTCTCTATAGTTGATAATAAAAGCCATGATGATCGCGACCTTCGCAAAACTAAGATGATCGCGACCTTCGCAAAACCAAGATGATCGCGACCTTGCAGCTGATTTTGCTCTAACAATGAGGATATGTCTGGCATGTAGTTTTTAATACACCAAATATCAGACTAGTATTGTTCCAACATAAATTATTGGTTTTCCCAATGAAATTTAACAAAGAGTTTTCCTAATCATACTTTCTGGAGAGATAGAATGAGCCAACCATTTTCCGAGTATCTTTGACAAAAGACTGAATATAGTATTTCCACTTAAGATTTGGAGTAGACTTCAGATCCAACAGACGTTCAAATTATGAGTCCAATGAGACTCCATAATTTGAACGTCTGTTGGAAACACTATATTCAGTCTTTTGTCAAAGATACTCGGAAAATGGGTGGCTCATTCTATCTCTCCAGAAAGTTGATTCTTTTTGTCATGCATTATCTTTCTAATAAACGGATTAGACTGATTAAACTCAGTATTAAACTGGAGTTACACAATCCACACATTCTAGCCTTGATAGAGTTCAAAATCGTTTCTGTGGTTTTATGGGTGATAACTTTGCTGCTTGTTTACTGCAGACGCAACGTTGTGAACCAGTCGTCAATATGGTGATTTGCATGTCAAATATACAATTCTAGGACACTAGCGTACTGGACATTTGCGCCCCGGGCAATTGTGTACCAGTTGCATCCTTGGATATTTGCTTCTCTAAACAAATTCGTCCCTGGATAATTGCGTACGATATTTTTTTGAAATTTCTAAAGGGAATTACCATCAATTTTGAAAAAAATTCATAGGTAGTAATAATACATTTTTTTTAAAAAAAAGAAATAAAATAAAAAAAAATTAAAAGTTTATTTTTGTTTAAAATGCAATCACAGATTAACAGTGTTGCAAGATCTCTTTACATATCGCTAGTATGATGTTTTTGTTTCTTCGGAGTTTTTCTTGAAATGATAGTGGTAGCTGTAATTTTCCTCGTCCACAAATATTTTTCCACCAGTGATTTTCGGAACTTAGCCATGGGTTCCAATTAAAAATATAATCTATAAAATCCAGAATCAATTAGATGTTTGTGGTACGCACTGCTGGAGGGAACTGAAACTTCTTGTTTAATTTTCTCTTGAAATTTATAAGAGGTACGCAATTAACCAGGGACGAATCTTGTACGCAAATTTCCGTCCATCTAGATATTCAGATGTGCACCATTTTCTAATTTACTCAGTTCAGACATGTGCAGCGACGGCGCTTTCACTGAGTTGAAACATCTTAATTTCTTATCAGTTCCAAATGTATGACAAATTGTGGGACAGATTCTCACATGGTTGCCTCCATGAACACTTCAACATTGAACTCTGCAAGTCAAAGATTAACTGTGATATCTCTTCCTTAGCTTTATAATCTTCACTTCACAAAAACATCTTTTCAATTTATATAACACACTTCATTCAGCATTACAATTTCAACTATAAACATCTACATTAAGTAGCTCTCGTGCCTTGTATTGGGTAAAATTTAGTATATATATATATATATATATATATATATATATATATATATATAGATAGATAGATAGATAATATTAGTGGTCAATATATATATATAAATTCCCAAGAGGATAGAATCCAGGTAGAACTCAGTGTCCAGGACAGAGTAAAAATATAATATAAATTATATAATTTATTACATTGGAATCGTAATCACGATCCAATTCATCAAATCTTAATTTGTAGGTCTGATGAATTGGATTCCAATTTGTAGGTCTGATGAATTGGATTCCAATTTGTAGGTCTGATGAATTGGATTCCAAAGTAATAAGATATAACCATGTAATATTAGTGTTTGAGACTTTTTATATATATATATATATATATATATATATATATATATATATATATATATATATATATATATATACGTTACGTGTGTGTGTGTGTTTGTGTGCTAATTTACCAACGCCAGCTTCGACTCTCCCAGCTATAAATAGGAACAGGTACGACCTTTTTGAGTGTATGTGAAGTTTCCAGTAGTCAGCTCTGACAGTCGGATCGAACATTCTTGCTGTAACACTCACGGTTGTATATGCTTGCATTACTGTTTTCTGTTAATATGTTTGTTTAACTCAATCTCCCACTTTTGTATTTAATTCTGGCCTTAACAATGCCACAATACATACACACACACACACACACACACACACACACACACACACACATATATATATATATATATATATATATATATATATATATATATATATATATATATATATAAAATGGCACCAAGCAAGGTTGTGTCATGGCTCCTGTCTTTTTTGCCCTTTTCTTCTCGGTGATGCTGAAATATGCATTCGCAGACACAGAGAATGGCGTCAAGTTTCAGTTTCGAACAACTGGTGGTCTCTTCAATCATCAGCGCTTCAAAGCCAAGACCTACCTTCGTACGCAGATTATTCGTGATTTGTTGTTTGCTGATGATGTGGCTCTTGTAGCGACATCCTTTGAGGAGGCTCAACATCTAATAAATCATTTCTCTGCTGCATGTAAAGCATTTGCTCTTACACTTAGCATAAAGAAAACTGAAGTTGTGCAACTACCTTGTCCTACTCCGAAGCAATTGCGTGGTGAGAAACAAAAAACACCAGTCTACAAATTTCCAGAGAGACCATTGAAAGTAGAAGACAAAACCCTGAACTAAGTAAAGCCTTTCACCTATCTTGGTAGCAAAGTCAATTACAGTAGAACTTTAGATGATGAAATCATGCAACGGACTACCAGTGCTTTCGGCAAACTTCGCCATCGCTTGTGGAATGAGCGGGATATTCAACTGGATACGAAAATTCGGGTTTACTGAGTTGTTGTACTTACCATCCTTTTGTATGGCTCAGAGTCGTGGACGCCATACAGGTACCATATACGCCAGCTAGATGTTTTTCATAAAAGCTGTCTGCGTGCAAATCTGTGGAGTTAACCTTCAAGATAGGACATCTAACTTAGACCCGTTTAACAGGTGTAATATTGGAGGAATCGAGACTTTTATCATACAGTCTCAGTTACGGTGGACTGGTCATGTCTTGAGAATGTCTGATGACAGGATACTCAAGATCCTAATGTACAGCCAGTTAGATCAGGGCTACAGGAATGAAGGACGCCCATGGCTAAGATACAAAGACAAGCTGAAAAGGAACTTGTCAGCAGTCAATGTACCATATAACACCCTTGAGAACTTAGCCTTGGAGTGGGTACACTGGAGATCAACATGTTTCAGTGGACTCAGCAATTTTCAATCTGCTTGTCTGAATCATCTTCAAGAAGCGAGAGTAAGATCTAAAAGGTCAGCCGATCTAACAGTGATCTCATCTCACAATCCTCACACTTGCTCCATATGTGGCCTCCTTTGTAAATCACTAGCGGGTCTTAAGATTATCGCACAAAATTTCATAACTGAATCAAGTAAGCTGTCAGATCCTCATACATCGAAACCGACGAGAGAGTCCATTATACACACACACACACACACACACACACACACACACACACACACACATATATATATATATATATATATGATAAAAATATAGTTTTCAGGTATGGTATATTTATGGGTTAAATTGCTCAATATCAGGGATAGAATGTATGTAAATATAAAAATAGATATTGAAATCAACACCCATTTATCCAAACAAATAATTAATTAAAAAAGTTACGTAAATAATAAAGAAATTAAATAACCACGAACGCAGAGATAAGCACAAGAAAATACAGTAATTCCAACGACCAAGAAAATATTCAGTGATACATTAATAAATTTAACTAATAAAATTCTAAATAGCCCCCAAAAAAAAAAATACATTCGGATCGAGTTTTTTTTCCTACTTAATAACCCTCAGAATATTTCGAAACCGTTTTCCTCCCCGGTAGCACGAATCGCTCTCAATTCAGTCCCTGAAGATTGCGTTGTGCCTGAAAGCCGTGTTACTGGTGAGGAAAAAACATTTACTCATATATAATTGAATACTATTTTATTAACAGTATCTCTTAATATATATATATATATATATATATATATATATATATATATATATATATATATATATATATATATATATATATATATATAAAATGTCTAATTTATATCAAAAAGACCAGAGAACCAACTGGCATGCTTTACGTAAATATCGACTTTATCTGAATTTTGTAAATGATTTGGAATCAGATGTTGTGCACAGCATTGTTGAAATTCTTGAACAGTAAAAAAATAGCCAAGTCTAATGTTTAAAGTCATAGGAATCTAAGAACGATTTGTAACTATCGAAACCGCTAAATTCCTGAATAACAGTGTCGAAATATTAAGAAGTCTTGCTGTCACTTAATCTCCTTTTAAAGCATTATACTGATGGAGTGATTGCTCAGTGAGTGCTATGATATCAATGATTCAGCTATTTAGGACATAGGTATAGAGAAAAAGGAGAAAGTAACTGCGACTCTTTTAAGGAATAGAGAGGAGAGCGAGAGTGAAAGAATAAAAACAGCAATTGTACACAAAAACAGCAACTTGTCAAAAATAAATAGATCTAGTTGGATATTTTGTCGACTTTCAGAGAAACGTGTTTTACAGCGCCGTTGACAAAGTTAAAAAATGTTGAAGTTAATTGTAGTTTAATTTTTCACGATTAGAAGAAGAAACAAAACGAACAAAAAACAAACATGTCTGTCTTGTCTCATTTGTGTCAAACCGTTGAAGCTAAAGAAAGTTGAAAATTTTAAGACGGAGAAGCTGGGGGTGATTTTTTTACTGCCTGCACGCATTCGTTCTCAGAAGCATCTACAAGAAGTTAAAGGGGGGTCAGATCTGAGAGAGAACTTTGTCAATCGTCGCAAACATCTGAGAAAATCATTCTGTCTTTGCCAAGATAACTGATAATGAAATTCTAGGTTTGTGTTGCCCAACTTCATTACTCGTCATAAACCAAATTAAACTGACAGAAAATAATAAATAAAATCACGACGAATGTTGCTCTTTTTCAGATGGGAATACACATATGTGTATTCCAGGAGGCAGTAGACGTTTTTTTTTTGTAAAATTTTAAAAGTCTTCGATCAACTGGTGACCTAGTAGTAATTTTCCAAGCGTAGCTTAGATGTGGCACAAGGCCGAAAGTAGATGGTATCCAGTGAGGATTGAACTCACTACTCAGTCGTAATTGTTCTAGCGAGACAAGCTTGTTAACCATTACACCGCTTCGAGGTGACCGACTGGTGACCTAGTAACATTTATATCGGTTGACCATTTATGCCTAATCTTTAAACTGTAAGGGTGGCTAAAATTCAGTGGAGTGAAAGTTTTCAGTGAATGCAGGTGACATTACAGAGACTTAAACAATTAGGACTATAGGAGAGGAGTCAATGTTTTTTTTTTGTTTATTCAGTAGAATGACCAAGATCCATCCAAAGTAGAGTATAAATATAGATAGACGAGGTGTGTTGTATGAACGTAAGAGGACAAGTAGGAATTGAGGATTATGATGTGTTGTGTAGAAAGATCGACTAACCTTCTCTACACCTATTATTTAACCATGGACTCATGTATCTGTTAGAAGTAGAACGTCTGTTCAAGGAATCGCGACAAAAACGTTGATTGCAAAGGCGTAGCATCTCAAACCATCTCTTGACATAATTAAACACTTCTTCATTTAATCCTTGTTTCCTGTTGAGTTTTGACACAACTCTCAATGTCAGTGTGGTACACTTTTCAATTAAAGCGATACAACTCTCAATATCTACTTTTATACAAAAAAATTCCAATGTCAGTGTGTCACGTTTTTCCAGTTGATGGACCCAATTCACAAAAGCTTATCTCCTTCTATATAATAAATGCCAGTAAGTCACACATTTTCACTTAAAGGGACACAACTCACATTAGTTTATCCCCTTCTATATAATAAATGACAGTGTCAGTGTAACACATTTTTTAAATTCAAGGGACACGACTCTCAATAATCTCCTTCTTCTATATGATAAATGCCAATGTCAGTGTGTAACATTTTTTTTCTGTTAAAGGGAGGCAACACTCATGAACCCCTCTCTTTATTATGTATAATAAATGCCCACGTCAGTGACACATTTTTTCAATTGAAGGGACACAACTCTTAATAGTTCATCTTCTATATAATAAATGCAAATGTCAGTGTGTCATAATGTCACACTAATTCCACTTTACCTCAGTCTAGTATTACTATGCATTACTTCAAATCGAGGCGGTTATTTAGTTAGGTTTTATTGAATTATTTAATGTCGAGTCTTTGTATGGATCATACAATGAAGACTAGATACGCTAGTCAATGGTAATGATTAACCATTTGAAACAGAGCAAATAAATATTTACAGTATATCTATCTATCTATCTATCTATCTATCTATCTATCTATCTATCTATATATATATATATATATATATATATATATATACATTGTTGTAACCTAGAAAAGGTTACTGAATGAAGAATACCCAAAACGGTGTTTTGAAATGAAATGGTAATTTTTATAACATCAACAAAGTACAATACCGCCACTTACAATAGTGTCCAATGTATTCATGAGGATAGGGACATACACATTAGTGTTCATATGTACGATATATATATATATATATATATATATATATATATATATATATATATATATATATATATATATATTCTGTTTGTACGTTATTTTTATGGATATAAGTTATTTGATTTAATGCTTTGTTTTAATTAAAAAGTAGTATTAATTAAATTTAACGGCGTGAATGTTCGAAAGATTTCGTAGAAAATATTCGTTCTGCGACAGGAATCGAATCTTTATTGCATAAGGAAACCAACATAGAGCATGACGTGATGTTAACCATTCAGTCTCAGAGGAGTTTCCGGTTAGCATCGGTTGCTTATGAACTTTGCTAACCGGAAATTAGGGCGCTAAATATCAATGATACTGTTAAATTAGAACAGAACTTAAAAAGTTGTATCCATAAAAATAACGTATAAACAGAGAATATATTAAAATATTTGTCGGATTTTATCCATTTCATCTAATATATATATATATATATATATATATATATATATATATATTAATGTTATCGGTCTGGATTAGGCGATCCCATCATGCTGTTACTTTGGAAATTGCCTGAAAACAATACCACCGGTTTAACCAATCCCTGTGAGTGAAATTGCGGAGACGGAAATCTTGGAAGCTGTCGGTTGTTGTTCTAATCCCAAGTCACTTGGTTTGAGCATGCTGACCTTGTTCGGACTGTTGACCATGTTAGATATCACACTTTCTCTCAGCATAGTAGTTGCAGTATAAACCATGTGGCCCCTCTGTGTGTTGAACAAAGTCAAATGTGCCTGAACAATGGAATGGCTGCGTCATAAAGAAAAAAAAAATACATTCATACATACATAGATACATACATACATATATATATATATATATATATATATATATATATATATATATATATATATCAGTGAACATTGAAATCAACACTCAGAGGCGACAGGCTGTTTCATGCTGGACGCAATCGTCAGACCACAAATCGTCTAGCATGAAACAGCCTGTCGCCTCTGAATGTTGACTTCAAAGTTCACTTTTATATTTACCTACGCTCTATCTCTGATACTGAATACTTTATTCCATAAATATAGCACAACTTAAAACTATATTTTTACACTTACACACACGCACACACACACATATATATATATATATATATATATTTCAAAGAGTTCAAATTCAAATCGAGTTCGTTACATTCTCTTAAGTGAAAATACACTTGAGAAAGGCATGAAAGCATCTCTCCCCCCAATCTAGGGTAAACACGAGTATAGACTGACTTCTATAGCATCGGCTGGCTAGGAGAATGAGGGCTCGGAATTAAAAATCTGCGCAGGGTCGTTTGGTGACCTTATGACATGTACACCAGTTCTCTTCATTCGGCTTTCCAGAAAGTTTTTTTTTTTTTTTAACAAGACTATAATCAAAGTAACTTCATGTGTTCAAAAAGACTGGGAGGAAAATCTATAAAAAGTAGAAATGGTTTTCGTGAAACAAGTTCCGACCTTTAGAACTTCATTCGGATTAAATTGATGTTAACCTTGACCCGACTACACATGCGCACGAAAATGTAAAATTTCAGCGTCCGCTATCCTTCTTGCGCATGTGCAATCGCTTCAGGGTAAACATCACTTTTCTCCGAATGAAGTACTAAACGACAAAACACGTAACATGAAATATTTTCCAAGATGTCATAGATTTTCAAAAACTTGTTCTTGATATATATATTTATAAATTACATATCCTTCCCCCATATATATATATATATATATATATATATATATATATATATTTATTTTTAAATATATATATATATATATATTTTTTTTAAATATATATATAAATATAAAAAAAGTATATAAATATATAAATACTTAGAAATACATACATACATATATATATATATATAAATATTAAAAATATTTAATATTTATATTAAAAAATATAAATATCTTGCATTAATGCAAGATATGTATATTCTAATATATATATTAAATAGCCCTGTTAGTTTTCTTACACTATAAATTATTTATATGTATTTGTATACGACCGCTCGCTCGTATACTTACCTAAATTTAACCATTCGGCTATATATATATATATATATATATATATATATATATATATATATATATATATATATATATATATATATATATATATATATATATATATATATATATATTCTTATGTAGGTGTGCATATAAGTACAATTCATATAAGTACTTGTATGTACGTAATTATTCTCTATCGCACAAGATGGGGTAAGACAGCGTGGCAAACAGAAAGTTGGTTTCTGTGTATTGAAAAAATATCTGTGTAAAAACAAACAACTTAAATTTCCATAGCAACCGATCAAAATGTTTTTACTTTGAACGCCTTTGTCTTTATTGAATTTTCTCTTTTTGTAACAACTCAAATTTCTTTCGCTTAGCTGCGAAACTGAACATTTCACTCACTTTCATTTTTCGTTTTTCGTTTTTTTTTTTTTTTTTATAAATTCAATTTTTCTATTATTTACTTTTTTTTTTTAAAAAAAAAAGTCTTATGTCTGTTTCTCTCTTTTTTTTTTGCTTGTTTCTTGATTTCTTTCCCTTACCTGAGACTTCACGTTTTCAGCATCACCGAAATCATCGAACGATCCCCTGCACCCCCCCCGGGTCGGATTTCCACCAACTATTTTACCAGATAATCTATCGAGTATACTGATAATCTGTATCTTCTGGCTGATATGATTTTCTAAGAATACGTGTTAACACTTCATCGGCAACATCGTCGCCCATCTTGGTACATCTGAAAAATGTTAGGTTAACTGAAAGTAACATGGTTGTCCCATATGAAATGTTGTCTTTTGATGAGTGACTGAGAAATAAAACACTTTTACGTCATAAAAATGCATTTTTATTCAACATCTGTTTTGCTCTACATTTCTCTTAGAAGGTTACTCAAATCTGTATCTCCTCTCAATAGAAAACTATTCGTTTTTTCACTTAAAATTTTCAAATGTTTCGACTACATCTTCACTATACGAGACTCTTCCTATTTCTTATAGAAAGACCAACGTGTTTAAATAAGAGATTATAACTGGTAAATAAAGTAGATGCTGTAAATATCATAACTATAGCTGTGCATCTTAGCAGTAGAACGTAAAATAAGCAGAACTGGGTAATCTCTATTCGCTTGACTATAGCTTCTTTTAATTTTTGCAATGCATGTAGTTTAATTTTGTTGCAGTATCAGTTGGCTGTAATTGATTTACCTTGTTGCGAAATGAATAATGAATGATGACCTTTTTATGGCTACCACACAGTTACTATGATCTTTTGAGGATAATGACGTGGTTTTGGTTGATGTTTCAGAAACTGATCTGTATATAACCATTGTCCTATTCGCTTACTTTATTGAAACACAGCAAAAATCTTTCACTTTCAGGTCGTAATTACAACATGGAGCATACCTACAAACATCAGTTTATTTGATTCCTAGTCAATTCATTGACGTTTCTAGTAGGTTTAAAATAATTCCCATCTGCTTAATGGGTACTTCTCTCGATAGATCATTTACGAGTGAATAGTGAATTCGATTTTCACTGGATATCCCATATTTTCGGCCTTGTGTCTCATCTAAGCGATGCTTAGAAAATCGCTGTACATACCTAATTTAAACGTCATTTTTAGTGGAAATTCATTAGCCTTCGTGGGCGAATTGGTCTAAAGCACATCGGACAAACATGCACAGACAACCACACACACACATATATATATATGCGTATATACAGATACATATAATATATATATATATATATATATATATATATATATATATATATTTATATATATATATATATAGACATATTTTGGCAGCAGGTTTTCATTGAGACAAGCTTTTTGGTGTCGTTATTGAAAGACGAGTGAAAATCGTCGTGTTGATACATATTATTTATTTATTCCGAGTACTTTCGACATTAGCACAATGTCGTCATCAGGATGTTGTTTTAAGGAAGACAAATGATGTAGTGTTCATTATTATCGAAGACATAATTATTGTGTTCATCTGTAAGTTAAACTTGTTACTGGTGAAGTGAAGAACGCTGAGTCAGTGCGTGATCCCTTGACACTCTTTCCGGGAAGGTAACTAATTATGGTTGCGGAGAGTATTTACGAAATAAGTAGTAAAAAATATTAGTGCAAACCATGACATTTTAAAACTGTTTATTTTAAGACATTTGTGCAGTATTCGTAATTAATTTTATTAAGATTTCGTTTCAATTTTTAATACAGATAGCTTCACACGCACCCCCATATATATATATATATATATATATATATATATATATATATATATATATATATAAATCGTAATTTGTATTTAGTCGCTTCAAGTATCTTTTTCGTCTGCGAGGATAGTATTCAGCAGTCACTGCTTTATGAACGATTAGATACTCCATAATTGTTTAGTAGTCTTATCTTTCTGTCTATAGACATTTTGTTTTTTTCTAAACTTCGTTTCTGAAAGGCATTTTCACTCTTACTATGCATCTTTTGACGAGCCAACTTGTCATGAATATTGTCTGACTGTTATTTATGGATTTTGTCTAAGCAATGCATTCAATAACTCATTGTTTGTGACCGAATTGGGTTTGGTTGATTCGCCAGACTCATTTCCTGCACAAAAATTCTTGGGACCACAACACTTTAAAACACCGGTTAAGCAACATCGAGGCTGGTCAGTATCTGGACGGTAATTTCTTGGGCATACCAGTTGCAATAAGCTTAGATTGGCAGTTACTGTAATGGATAACGTCTCGGAATTGTTAATCGAAGAACCGAATTTTGTGCTTCGTTATATTCACTTACTCACGATTAACCTTGGAAAAGGTAAGAATCCATCTTTTCTGCCTCTATCGGTCAATTAGTAAGACTTGTAACACTAAACACGTATTATATGTAAAGAATAAAATAAAATTATATACAAATTTAGTTAGATTTCGGTATTAAATAAGCCAAGAGTAGGGTGTGGTCAAACCGCAGTGCGCGAGGCACATGCGGATCCTTGAACTTTAATATACAGCTCGTGGAAATATGTTGGATGACTTCCTTTTTCTAATCACAGTTAATATTAAAGGTAAATAAGAAACAACTCAAGCTTTATAATTATTTACTGGGTATAAATTTAAACCCTGTTGGATTAAAACGTACGTTTAATGTTCATAGTTAATAAAAAATATTTAATAATTTAAAACTTAAATTTAATGCTAGACCTGAGTGAGACAATGTTCTTTAGTATTGAAGGAAGGATTGGTGGAGGCAGAGAGATTAAAGAAATTTCCGTTCAACAAGGATTGCAGAAAGATATCAGAAGACTCAAGTCGTGTAAATAATAACTTCCTTTAACCATTTCCTTCGAACTCGGGTGAGTTGAGGAAAAAGACGGAAGAAATTCTCCTATGTGAACTTTCCCATGACCAATGAAAACCTTGCCTTCACAGTGTTTGCCCGGGGAGCTGAGAAAAAGACGGAAATAAATTCGCGAGCCTATGTGAAATTGCCTTTGGACCAGAGAAAATTTGTCTTTACAGAAATTCCAAAATATCAAACCTATGGGAGATCGTTTTTTTTTTTGTTTTTTTTTTTTTAAAAATAAAACGAGAAGAAAGAACAAATTAATAAAAGAATAGTGTCTGAAGTCACGTGAAAAGTTTCGGTTCTGAGCACGCGTCAAACGTTCCAGGTCTTGCCAGTGTCAAATTATTCGCCAATTATATTATAAGCCTTAACCAAACACTTGGTACTTCAAAGAACTTTATTTCAACAATCCAGAAAAACTAAGTATTTCAAACAATCTCTTATTGTTTACTTTTGAATGTATGTAAACATATATCCCCTTTTGTGAACAACGAATTCCCTTACCTTTGATTTTTAATATTATTTTGTGTCTGATAATTTAATCTGTTGTATGGACATTTCCTCTTCATGACATTTTGTTAAAACTACGAATTTTAAAATTTATTTTCGTGAAACGAGCAACTGACACGACTTCAAGCATGTAAATTCGTAAATAGATTACTTATCGCGTTTTGTTAAAATTACCCGAGCATTTCCTCGTCATTCTCTGTTTCCATTAATCTTCGTGGCGTGGGTAAATCAATTGCTGATATTGCAGGCAAAATTCAAAATGATTTTTATTGTATCTAGCTTAGCTCTTGAGGAATCAACAGACACACAAGACAACCCAAAACTGGCAGTGTTTGTTCGTTGTGTTTCCTCTGATGTAACTTTGAAAGAAGAGATGTTGGACTTTGTGGCATTAAGAGAAACAACACGAAAAAATACATTTGACAGAACTTTAACAAATGCTGTTGATACATTGAATAAACTCGTCGGTGTTGCAACAGATAGAGCACCTGGAATTGTGGTGAAAATCTATGATTAATTGCACTTATGAAAAATGATCCCCCACTCTCCAGAGATTATCCCTGTTCATTGCATTATTCATCGTGAACACCTGGCAGCCATATACTTCAAGTATGAAAATGTTATGAAATATGTCGTTAAAACTGTCAATTTTATACGCTTAAATGAGAAGAATCAACGACAGTTCATAAATTCAATAAGGAACTGGAGCTTGAAGATAAACGCAGTAATGTCTCTTTCTACGACATTGTGGCTGTCAAGTAGCAATGTCTTGAGTAGGATTGTGGATCCGTTGAAGCTTATTGTTACTTTTCTTAAAGAAAAGAAAAGATCCTATATCCCCATTGGAAAATGCTGAATGGATGCGAAATCTGATGTTCCTTACTGATATAATAAATCATCTACAAACTTGGCACTGCAGATGATGAATAAAATTGTTTCTAATCTGTCAGACATATTTCAGTTTTGAGAATAAAATAAGAGATTTTCAAAAAGACATATCGTGAAGAAACTTCAATCTCAGTCGGGGAGTAAATACATTCCCTGATATTGAAATAAAAACTGGATAAATTACAAGGACTACTTGATAATATTCTGATTCGTTTTGATGACTAACGTAAGCTGAAGTTCTGCTTTGCCTTTCTTGTAAATCCATCCAATTCTCGAACACCTGGTTCGAAATAATATCCGGTGGTAATTGAAATGATGGTATTACATGAGGACATGGGTTTAAAGATAATCCATAAATCCTAGTCAGAAATAAAATATCCTGACTTGAAGAAAACTAGTGCGCGACTCAACATACTTCTGTGAAACACTTTACTCTGTAATGAAGTTTGTGAAGCCGAGGCATCAAGTAATCCTTACAAGCCAACACCAGACGGAGCTAATTCGTACAGCCTTGCCAGATCTTCAAAAACTCACAGTCAAGATAGAGATCTACATGATCACCACTAGCAGTAAATAGTGGTTTTAATAGCTAGATTTTAATTTTGTAATATGGTATATGATTAATATATATTTAATTTCATTGTTTTACTTTTCTTACATATTTTCCTCCACGTTTTGACCAGATATTTTCTAAGACAAATAAATATCATTAAAATATATTTTTTTCCTTTTTCAGTGTTATTTTTGGCAGTCTAACTTTATGTTATTGAAATGAAAATTCGCACAATTTTAGAAGTTCCTATAGTTTATTACCGTATTAATTATACTAACTATAAATCAAATAATCATCAGTCAAGATTTTGAAAATATTTGGTATATATATATATATATATATATATATATATATAATTATTATATAAAAAAATATAATATAAGTATGATTATAAAATCACTAAAAAATAGCCATTTTTGTTGAAACAAACTGGTATTTTTTCAAGTTAGTGAAAATATAACATCACTTATATTATATTTTTTTTTATAAATAATAATTATATTATATCTACTTTGTATTGAGCACTCTTTTAAGAATAGTAATTGTTGGTTATTGGAATTCATTCGTATATACCAATTATATACTTGTATATATATATATATATATATATATATATATATATATATATATATAAAGGCAGGATGTTTTTGTGTGTGTAACGAATCCCGGCCGCAATTTTCGACGGATTTGCACCACAATTTACATGCACATGCTCCAAGTTAGTGGGAAGGCTAAGACCGACTTTGCATTTCCCAACTCCCATCGATAGTAGAAATAATCGATTTTTTCATGCTTCTACGACAGTTTTCATGTAGTTTGCTGCCATTTTCTACTGGCCAGAATGAGAGCCAATAGCTGGCTGCCACTAATAGGCAGGAAGATTCTATTGGTCAGCGTGAGAGCCAACAGCTGACTGACACGAATGTTAACTAGCATGCGAAAAAAATCGATAGCTGCATTTGTCACAAGTGGGAAAAATTTAAATCTGCATGGCACTTTACTCCAATTGGCTCATTCTCTTGCTTAAACTCAACGTTGATTCTGATTCCGCAGAACTGGGTTGGGTGTCAAAAAGTATTTGTTGTTAACATTCTTTTTTCATTCGGTTTTTCCAGTTACGAGTCCTTTTTTAAAGCTGATCGTTTTGTGTTCATTTTGTTTAGTTCTTTTTTCGTAACAGATATAATGTTTAGTATAGAGCTTCGAAAAAAATTCGCAGTGTGAGATAGGCAAGAAGTAAGGCATGTAGCAACATCAACACGGCAAAGGGCACTTCTTTAAAAGCAATGAAAGAAAAAATGATAGCAATTGCTGTATGAGTCGTACAATTTTTGAATCAAGCACGGGCAACGCCGGGCCATGCTGCTAGTATATATATATATATATATATATATTGTGATTTTTGAAACAGTTGTAAGAAAATGTGTATATAACAAAAACATATGTGTAAATTTCGTTCATGTCTTGTGGTTTTCAAAAATCTGAACTTGATCGCATTTGGCTCTTACATTAAGCAAATTTTTCCACCTCGGCCATACAGGCTGATATGCCGCTAAAGAAAATCAACCAAGCAACATGCCTGAACAAAATTTTTGGAACTATCTCTGTATAATTATGAGATTTAACAATACGACTACCAAATGCCAAGAAAATACTTTGCTAAGCTTTTGTGTTATTGTGGCCTCATTTGAATTCGTATAATATGAGCAGTCATTATTGGTTAGTTCTTATCATTTTCTGGAGGCTACGAATAACAGTATTCTTGTGAAAGAAACAACAGAGATACGTAAGGACTGATATCTGGCTAGAGTAGAAGTAGACGACGAAAAATGTGACACAGAAATTCAAATGTTCGTGGGAAGAGCGAAAGGTGTCTTCTATAAACTAAATTAAGAAATAGAGAATAAGAAAATGTCAATGGACACAAAGAAAAGACTACTGAACTGCTATGTAATATCTAATCTCTCATACAGTAGCCAATTATGAACACTATCTTCTCAGATGTCAAACATACGAGTAACGACTAAAAACAGAGAAGGATATATGACCACATACGTTAATTCTCATAATTTCTCTCTCCAAAATTATATTCCCCTTTCCTCCTTCAAAACCCTAAGTCCATCTCTTATTTCTTACATATTTACTTCTTTCTTTTTTTTTCTCTTTATATCGTTTCCGGTGAGTTGACCTATTAAATAGGTCAGTGTATGATCCTTACTCCCCTTCCTCACTGTATTGTAATAAAAATAAATTTAAAAAGATTCCTATCTCTCCCTCCCTTCTCTAATTTCGACCATGTCTGTCACACTATCTCTCACCACTCTCTATATCACCTTACATTAACTTAATACTACCCTTCAAAAGTGTAAAAAATTGTATGTAAATTGAAATTCATTTTTTCATTCTTGGAAGTGAGGTATGATGAGCCAGGTTAAAAGAAACTCCCTAGTGAAATAAATTATAAGCAAAGGACACTTAAAGTTGTCTGTTTTATTTAAATGAAATTAATCTCTCTGATTTAACACTGAGCTCTCCGGATTTCATCCTCCTTGGGATTATCCGTAGGGATTACCAAGATTTTCATTACTTAACTATATATATATATATATATATATATATATATATATATATATATATATATATATATATATATATGTGTGTGTGTGTGTGTGTGTGTGTGTGTGTGTGTGTGTACTCATGTTTTGTATTGTATCTTCTTGCATTTCATTTTACATATATATATATATATATATATATATATATATATATATATATATATGTACAATGAAAATAAATTACAATTTCAGCGTTCGTAATATTTAATTTAAAAGAGGGCTAATACATAGTAGAGCAATATTATTTATTTTAGGATATTACACCGAAAAATATGTAAAAATTGCAACATATTTGCAGTCGTGTTTCAATGCATATCAATGTATCTCATCAGGCGATTGTAAATTACTAGCGGGTGAACGAATTACTTCGATTTAAAAACAAAATGCAACCTTTGAAAAAAGAAAAAGTATTATGAGGTTTGAGGTCTTTACGAATCAAATATAACCTACGTTAAATTTAAACTAAATGAAGATGCAAAAATTTAAAATTATATTTTATAAATGGGCCACGACTCGTAGATTTTCAGCTAACAGCAGCCAGACATACTCTTAAAGCTGATGCATATTGTTACATAAATTTTACAAACCAGACATTGCAATTTCGTAAGAAATAAAAGGGAAGTAGAGAGATAATTTAAGAAAATTCTAAAAAAGTTATATGCTTTGTGAATTTCTTACATAAACTTTTTGTAGTTGATAAATAAATGGCTTCTTTATGAAACTAGTAAATAATTTAAATATATAGAATTATTTGGTAAATTAATATGTAACTAAAAGATTCTTCATATAAGCTGTTAAGAACACTAACCAATCAATGTAAAATGCCAAAAATAGCAACCAAATATCAATATATCTGTACAAGATGTTACTAATAGAACCAGGAAATTAATACAAAATTATATTAAATCCAGAATAATCTCATAAATAGAAAGATAAGCCATATATTATCAAATTCTAATTCTAATTTTAAGATAAAGGGAACCTATGTTTACAATTTGAATTTGGATGAACATCATTTTTAAAACAGAAATATGAGTTCCAGTACAATATGATTTTCTGGAAGGAAGAAATTGTAGGAAGGTTCATCTGTCTAAATTTGAATTAACATAGCTGCAACAAAATTGTATCATTTATGTACCGGGCCTTGAAGAAATGGACACGTTTTTGTGATCAATTAGCGGCCATTTTCAATTATCATCTCATGTCTTAAAAACGGCAATACTTACCTTACGAACTATGGTGATCTTATTACTCGGCATTCATTGACTCAAAAGTTTGCGTTATTGTTGATCAAGTTAGTAACATCTTTCACATAAAACAGGTTGAGTTTCACATTGAGTGAATTGATGAACTGAAAGTTATTTCTTCAAAATTATAATTGTTGTTTTCTAAGCTATACCAGAGGTTTCTTTAATTCTGGGCAGAAGGCTCAATTAGCCTTATACAGGAGCTATCTTAAAAGTCCGTACGAGGTGCAGCTTTTAAGCTAGTAATAAAATAATAATTTTTTTCACAACAATAAGATTCTATTGTTTACCGAAGTCATTGCTTTGTATGCAGATATCTCTAAAAATCACAGAGCTAAGTGCTTTCAGCTGTTTGCTATGAATGGGCTTGGGCGTATTTTCAAATATTTCAACTTTATGGCCATTCTGAAGGCATTAAAATAAATGTCCGACTTTTAAAACAGTAACTAGCTAAAATTATCGATTCTATTGTTCTCCCCAAATCAGCAACCACTTTCAGATATTAATTACTGTATCTGTTCCATCGTCTTATGAGACGAACATTTCAGACCACGAAACGACCGTTCATAATTTTCTGCGCCCGCCATTGGAAATTAAAGAGAGGTCAATACAGCTGCAAACGATAATGAGAGACTTGGGACAAAGTTAAAGACGCAGCAAAAAATGGTGAAGCGTTATAAAAGTAAGAGAAAACCGGAAATAGATTTCTGGCGTGAGTGTCCTACTTTCTGGCGCGGAATGCCCTCCGGCTGGGAATCAGGCAAAAGAAGTGTGAACATTCAGATGCTCTGTTAACAAGAATTGATGCTACTTAAAGGAAAGTATTTGCCTCTAAGCAATCTTTGTTTGCTTTTGCTTCTCTTAGTAGACGATAAACCAAAATAAATGCTTGAAAGGATTAACCAATAGGCAATCATTAAAGAAATAATTCCGTTCATTTCGCTAATTCATTTCGTTCGATTGATATCTGAGTCAGTACAAACATCCTTCCTTCCGTCTTTCCTTCCTTCCTTCCATTCTTTCTTTCTTTCTTTCTCCATTTCCTTTTCTTTTTCTTTTTTCCTTCATTTCTTTCTCGCATCTTTTTGCGGGATACATTTCTTTCTTTCTTTCTTTTATTATTGGGTAAAAACCTTTTCTTTCTTTTTTTTTTCTTTATTTTTCTTTCATTTCGTTCGATTGATATCTGAGTCAGTACAAATATCCTTCCTTCCGTCTTTCCTTCCTTCTTTCCATTCTTTCTTTCTTTCTTTTCCATTTCCTTTTTCTTTTCTTTTTTTCCTTCATTTCTTTCTCGCATCTTTTTGCGGGATACATTTTTTTCTTTTCTTTCTTTTTATTATTGGGACAAAAACCTTTTTTTCTTTCTTTTTTTTTCTTTATTTTTCTTTCATTTCGTTCGATTGATATCTGAGTCAGTACAAACATCCTTCCTTCCGTCTTTCCTTCCTTCCTTCCATTCTTTCTTTCTTTCTCCATTTCCTTTTCTTTTTCTTTTTTCCTTCATTTCTTTCTCGCATCTTTTTGCGGGATACATTTCTTTCTTTCTTTCTTTTATTATTGGGTAAAAACCTTTTCTTTCTTTTTTTTTCTTTATTTTTCTTTCATTTCGTTCGATTGATATCTGAGTCAGTACAAACATCCGTCCTTCCGTTTTTCCTTGCTTCCTTCCATTCTTTCTTTCTTTCTCCATTTCCTTTTCTTTTTCTTTTTTCCTTCATTTCTTTCTCGCATCTTTTTGCGGGATACATTTCTTTCTTTCTTTCTTTTTTTATTATTGGTAAAAAACCTTTTCTTTTTTTTTTTTTATTTTTCTTTCATTTCGTTCGATTGATATCTGAGTCAGTACAAACATCCTTCCTTCCGTCTTTCCTTCCTTCCTTCCATTCTTTCTTTCTTTCTCCATTTCCTTTTCTTTTTCTTTTTTCCTTCATTTCTTTCTCGCATCTTTTTGCGGGATACATTTTTTCTTTCTTTCTTTTTATTATTGGGAGAAAAACCTTTTTTCCTTTATTTTTCTTTCATTTCGTTCGATTGATATCTGAGTCAGTACAAACATCCTTCCTTCCGTCTTTCCTTCCTTCCTTCCATTCTTTCTTTCTCCATTTTCTTTTTTTTTTTTTCCTTCATTTCTTTCTCGCATCTTTTTGCGGGATACATTTCTTTCTTTCTTTCTTTTATTATTGGGTAAAAACCTTTTCTTTTTTTTTTTTTCTTTATTTTTCTTTATTTTTCTTTCTTATATCTTTTTGGAGGAAAGCTCTCTTGTTTTCTTATATCAAAGAAACAAAGACAAAAAGGTGGCCTCCAAAAGGAGGCCACCTTTTTGTCTTTGTTTCTTTCTCTCTCATATCTTTTTAGAGGACATCAATCCTTCTTTCTTTCTCTCTAATATTTTTGGGAGAAAACATTTTATTCTGTTTCTTTTTTTTTCTCTCTTTTTTCTTTCTTTCTTTCTTTCTTTTTTTATATCTTTTGGAGAAAATATGTCTTTTTTTTCTTTTTTCTTATATCATTCTGGAGACCACATTATTTCTGTCTTTCTTTCTCTTTTTAGAGAAAATCAATCATTCTTTAATTCTGATATTTTGGGGGAGAAAACATTTCGTTCTTTTTTCTTTCTTTTTCGCGTTTTTTCTTTCTTTTTTGCTTCTTTCTTTATCTTTCTTTTTTTCTTTCAGATGCCTTTTCGGAGGAAATCGATCTTTTTTCTTATATAACGTTGGAGGTTATATTTCTGTCTGTTTCTTTCTTTCTCATATCTTTTTCGTCAGCTTCAATCTTTCTTTCTTTCGTTCTTTCTCTCTGATCATTTTGGAGAAGAACACTTTTCTTCCTTTATTTTCTGATATAACACATTTCTTTTTTCGCATTTCTTACTTACATTCTTCCTTTGTTTTTCACTGTATACTATTTTTTTTACCTTCAAATGGCACTATTTTTCTTTGCGTTTCTTTAGATTGTTCTAGTTCCCCGTGCCACGCCTCTTCCTTATATCTCAGTTATTTCCCTTTAACTCAACACTCCAGGTTTTTGGTTCACCACTGCTGTGGCCTGGTATTGAACTCGCAAATCTTTGGGTCTAGTCACTGGATCTAACCAACGTCTTCATCCGCTGAACCATGTGTCCTTGAGGAACTAGAACAATCTACCCCGGTGGACGGAACAAGGTGTTCGGTTCGATATTCCAATCACCTGAAGAAGGACGGAGTGTACAATGACCGAAACGTGGTAATGAAGATAAGGATAACAGTCCGAATAATGTAAATAATGCAAATAATCCCAATATCAGAGATATAGACACATTAATCTTGTCTTGATTTTTCTCTTTGATAATAATATCTTCGTTGCCTTTCTTTTCTTTTCGTTGAAACTATCGCCTTGCCTTTGGTTTTTAATCCTTTCTTCTGCTTCCCGTTTGAAATGGAAAACATGCTACATTTCTATTTTCTGCAGAAGTTACAGGACAGATGAATGACTGATTCTGTACGGTTTGCATCCAAATCGTGTGTCGCTTCTACACGAAGCATTAGCCCCTAGAGTAGAGATAGTTGATTCTTCTCTCGTAGAACCAAATCAACTTGACTCTTGCAGAAATGTAGGAGGTCGATTTCCTGAATCTTAATTGTAAATTCGAATCTCCAGAATGAAACAAAGGGAACATAAATTCTAACCAATCTTTGCAATTCGCAGTAAAGTACGTTTGAACTGCCATGTAACCTTGGAATATTTGAGAAGGATATTAGAATAATTTAAAACCTATACTGGGAGCAAACTATCTACATTCGGATAGAAAATCAATTCAGTAAATCTATATATAAAATTCTGTGATATCCGTTATTCCGCCCGTCCCTCTATCAATCATACCCTCTAAAATAAGTATACGTTGAACTATCGAAACCAAATTTTGGGGAGAAGTACAAACAGGTAAGGTCGTACAAAGTACAGATGGTTTTAACAGGGGGCGTAAAAACCGCGACGTAGGTTTTTGTCAAAGCATTTTTTCTAATGAATCAGCTTATTCAAATTTCATCACATGGTCTGCGAAATTGAACGGAACGTAGAGTTTGTAAATCTCGACAAAAGTTTTAGCAATAACTTCAACAATATTAAATACTATGAGGAGTTCAACACGTGCAGCGTGTTACAAAAAGAGTTTTAGTATACAAAAATAGAAAGTAGACAGTGAGACGACTCTGAGAAAAATATAAGTCCTACCAAGATTCAGTGTTGGTCGTCACAATATTAAGAACATCAGGTCCAAGCACCTCCTCGGCATTTTGAACAGGATTAGAGTCTTACCCCTTGTTTCCTGCTTAGGATAATCCCGATTCTTTCTAATGCCTAATTTAAATCTATATTTCTAACGTCTACGCATAAATCACTGAACTTTTATTTACTATTGAATTACCTTTTCTTTTCTCAATAGGAATCAGTAGGTTCGTCTATCATCCGATTCACATGCCTCTCGGGTATTTTGCACGGGAGTACAGGTTTTCTGTTTAGGATTGGGTTTCCAGTACCTTCTAAAGCCTTCTACTTATGTAACCCTTAACCTCGAGTGGCTCTTGGGCTTTGTACAGCGTGTGTATCATTGTAAAGAGTATCATTATAATAGACAGATTACACAGTTTTGATAGCAACGCTTCGACCATTGTGTCCTCTGGCCTTTCATCAGGAGTATGAGGATCCGGGTAAACTACAGGGAATTTTGAACTGAACTCTTTATTAATCTACGGGTGTAGACTGTTCTCGTTCCGTTACCCATGTCTAGGGGTATCTTATCCAAACTTATCTTTTGTACTACTAAGTTATTTCTCTTCGCTTTATCACTGAGTCCAACTACACGCCGTGTATACGTCGTCTCAGTGAAAACGGTGTGACGGATAACTAGCTAATAATACATAAGGACTTGAGATGTTTTCCTATATGGAAAAGAGTTATCTGACCATTACTGTATTCATTAAAAAAACTAATTTCACCCCAAGGAAGGCAACAATGCCACTAGTACGTATAAGGTTACAGGGAATTAAATTGAAAGAAAATACTGAGTATAGGAATGATTGAGGAAAGGACTAAAGATACACAGGAAGAAGACAGAAGATGGCGATTGATGTAGCATTTAAATTTTTCAAGATTGTAGTTATCAAGAAAGCAAGTAAACGGAAAGAGAGATCCACAGGCTGGAAGTGCGAGAAAAGAAACAGTTGGAGTAGAAATGGAGGTTGCATTTAGCTATTTTAACAGTAAACGGGTGGGACCTACATGCCAATCTAGTAGCACGCTTGAATTCATACATTCGGGGAACAAGTCTAAAAAGATCCTCAGTGTAGTTGCCATAAAGATATTTGTAGAGAAGACAGAGTTAAGCCACATCACGCCGGTGAGAAAGTGACTGAATTCAAGATGCCTGGTTAGTAATTACATTCTCTCAGTCATGAGGTTTCTTTAACTATAACCATTCCTCTAACCTCGTAAGTTTCTTATCTTTTCCCTCTGTCATATCTATAGATTGATTCAATCCAGAAATTTTGAATTCTTTGATTCTGTATCCATTATGCTCGTAATTTTTTCTGAGTAGTCCATCTGTGACCATCGGGCGGTTGGCATGTCTGTTGATAATGGGTTTGTGTAAAAGCCTGTCCAAACCTGTCTTCATTGTGCGTTGTTGCCACTGAAGGCACCTAATTTTCATCCATATTGACGTACTGAGAACTTCTTTCCTCAAAACCTGTTTTTTTTTTTTATTTCTACATCTTTATTCTATATGATATCTATCATTAATGTGATCTTTTATAATGTGTGTCAACAGCGTACAATGATGACAGGTTTGAACAGGCCTTGGTCTATCCCAGTTGACAACAGAAATGTCAACCAGCAGATGGTCAGAAATGAAGTGTTCAAATCTATCTATCTATCTATCTATCTATCTATCTATCTATCTATCTATCTATCTCAGTCTGTTCTTATCTATCTATGTTTTTTCTACATCAAGGTTCAGCCTGTACAAAGCTCCGGCGGAACTTGAGGCAGAGAGTAACATTAAGGGATCACTTTATATAGATAGGAGAGTAAGGTAACAATTAACTCAATTCATGAACAGGTTAAATTTGAAGTGATCAGGGAAACATTGAAGAGGGTGTTTCCCTGTTCCACAGAACAGTAATTGGCGGGAAGAAGCTGTTCGAGAGGAATTTGTTTCTCACTGATGGAATACGGAGTGAAAGTGGGTGGTTTGCAACAATGTAAGTGGCATGGCAGGTCCTACCCGTAAAGGCTTAACCTGGCTGAACCAAGGAATGTTGTTCATCCTTTGTATGGAAGTGGCTATCGCCGGTGAGAGAGTCGTTGAAGTGTGAAAAATAATTCGTCGCCTATAAGAACTCGGGGACGCTTTTGAATTCTATTGAAACTGGAATGTGAGGACTGGGAAGATAAGACAAATTATGACAACAGTACTCCTTTTTCGGCCTAATCTGGCTTTTGTGAATGTAGAGGATAGAAGGAGGAATCAGGTACCTACTGGATCGGTACAGAAAGTCGACCATTTAATGTATGTACGATATCCACTTGAGGTCAGGTTTGAGTTTGAGGACCAATAGCCTCTCGGAAGATCATCTGTTCATCGTGACTAGCTGTAGTTCGGTGATCTATCTATCTATCTATCTCAATCGGTTCATAATTATTTGTTGGTATATGTATGAAAAAGTAGATATCACCTAAGATTGGTTGTGCAAAGGTCAAAATGCCTTTGTTAATGTCATTTCACTTCGGGATGTAGGCGATCATGTCTTTCAAAGGATTCTTTTTATTATTATCTTTGAGTTTCTACGAATTCTTACAAATGATAGAGGAGCTGCTAACTTTGCAACGGTTAAGTGCTGTTGACCGTCTTTTAGATTAGCTGCCATCCCTTGACGGATGAGACGGAAGAAATGATTGTTTCTTGCCTTCTTATGTGTCTTAGTGTGATAGTGAATACAACAGACTAGACCAGCAATTCGCTTCATCGATTCCGTTTATCGCGTTGATAATTGTTTCGTAAACTGAGAATCTACTAAAGATTCATGCGCTAAGTGAATGTGATTTTTCTTTCATAAAATTCACTAAGAAAAGTAGTTACACACACACACACACACACACACACACACACACACACATATATATATATATATATATATATAAACATAAACATTAGGTAGCATATAATTTATATACAAAGAAATAATCCCACATAGAATCAATCAGCAATATTAATGCTATTATTGGCGACATCCATCACTAGTAGTGTATAATGTATGCATTAAAATACTGTTAATCCATAGAGTGACGTAGTCCTCATTGATAAAACTGTTGTCTCTTTTTTTTCCAGTTTATATTTTTTTAAAATGCAAGTAATTATACATATGCCTGGCGATGAATAAAGGATTTTTCGAAAGTACTTGCATTTAAAAAAAATATAAACTGGAAAAAACAGACAACAGTTTTATCAATGAGGACCACGTCACTCTATGGATTAACAGTATTTTAATGCATACATTATACACTACTAGCGATGGATGTCGCCAATAACAGTATTAATATTGCTGATTGATTCTATGTGTGATTATTTCTTTTATATATATATATATATATATATATATATATATATATATATATATATATATATTATATATATATATATATATATATATATATGTATGTATGTATATTACATTTTAGATATAATTAAAAATATATCTACAAAAGACAATAAGAATAAAAGAAAACTTTTCTTTAGCAATATGTTTCGTCATTTATGGACTTTATTAACATAATTGACATTGACGAAACGCGTTAGTAAAGAGAAAGTTTTCATTTTCTTTTTATATATATATATATATATATATATATATATATATATATATATATATATATATGTGTGTGTGTGTGTGTGTGTGTGTGAAAATATATAGAAAATAGGAAAGAACTCGTTAGGTAAATAATCCAAAAGTTTTTAGTATTTTTGTTATTATTTTTAAAAAACAGTGCTCGATTAAAAAGTAGAGCCTAAATATAATTATTTATTTAAAATATGATTCCATCGCTACATAAGATATTATGTAACGATGGAATCATATTTTAAATAAATAATTATATATATATATGTGTGTATATGTGTGTAATATATACACATACATATACCTATATATATATATATATATATATATATATATATATAATAATCTATATATCTAAAAATAATGTATATCAAAATGTATAAATAATATATCCATATAATATACATATAAATATATAAATAATATATAATATATATAAATGTACGAATATATATATAATATATATATCTATATAAAATAATATGTAATAAAATACATACAACAATAATATATATATATATATATATATATATATATATATATATATATATATATATATGTATATGCATATCTTCGTGTGTTATTGAATAATATCGGCATATTGTATCTATTTATTTTTTATAATAATCCTTTCTCGTTCTCTAACATGCTTCTTGATGTTAAGATCAAATTTATCATGGAAGGCGCCATGGTTTTTTGTTACCCTAGTTTCCATCCCCACCTTCACAATACAGGAAAATACTTGTTGACAACACCAATATACAACACCACGAAAATAATAAATAAACATTTCAAATTCTCGGAGCCCTTTATAACAAAAGCAACAAAACATATTATTGATGTAGCAGCCATATGTTGATGTGCATGTAATGACATTTCCATTTCTACCAATTTTTATCATATATATATATATATATATATATATATATATTCATTTTTTGAAAGAAAGGATGTATGACAAACTACAAAAATTGGAATTGTCAAAATAATTAAGAACTCATGCAATGAAAAATTCAATTTACTACTACACTATACCGACACATGAAAAATAAACAAATATAAAATAATTACAGAAACACAAATATTTACCAAAAATATTAGGAAACTAATTCAAAATGAAGACGAATCATGGAATAGACTAATGAAATAATATCCTAGAATATCCACACTTTACGCTCTCTCAAAATCCACAATATAGGCATCCCTCTGCTCCCCAGCATTTCATGAATAGGTAGTCCCCCCCCACTAACAAGCTAAAGCCATAACAAACTTTTTAACCTCTTTCCTTGGAACAATAAGTTCATCACATATAAAACCTTCAGTCAACCTTGTTGAAAACTAAGATAAACAAATATGAATGACAAAAACATGGCCAGTCTAGACTAATACACTAATGGCCTGGTTGAAAAATGCTTAAATCCCTTAAAAAACATCTAACACAATCAAACATAAACCTCTCCCTACCCAAATATAATAAAGGTGATGAGGAAACGAATTAAAAATGAAAACAAATCATGAGATATATTAACAGAATATCATCCAAGAATACCCAAACTTTACAGCTTCCCTAAAACCCACAACTAGGCATCCCAGTGCCCCCTCCACACATTATTTTAGTTTTTGGCAGCACTCCTCACAAACTGGCAAAAGCCATGACAAAAAATTTAACTCATCTCCATGGAACAATCATTCCGTCTGATATAAAAGAAGTCAGGTAACCTCGTTGAAACAAATATAACTGACAAACCAAACTCATAGCCAGTCTATATATAAAACAGTAGGAGGAGTTCGATAACAGATAGACAGAGGCTCCAACGTTATACAGAGTTATAAGCAATGTATAGATATAATGAATTGAAACATATTTCTTCATATATACAGTTACTTTATATATATTTCCGGTGGAGGCACGGTGGATAAGAGATAGTGGCTCGGATTGAGGAATCGGAAAGGCAAATTCGAATTCCAGTGGTGTATGTTACATTTACTTACTTGTAAATAACATTGGGAAGGTATCAATCCATCTTTTCTCCCTCCATGTGTAAATAATAGGACAGACTGGGCCCTCTAGCCCTGTTCGGGAACTCTAAATTGAAAATCTGCGGAGGGCCGTTTGGTGACCTTGTGGCACACTATGTTTTCCACTTCTCTGTATTCGGCTCTTCCAAAAGGTGTGCTTGGTTCTGCACTAGCCATCAACATTATAAGCAAATCATATGTGTGTGCAGTCTGGCTGTTTCATTCTAAGACCTCAGTTGATGTACACTCATACGTCAAAATCGACGGGAGAGTCCAGTATATACTTATCCTCTAAACTGCATATAAGAATAAATAAATATCTCAATACATTCATTGTATATATGTGCAAGGAGATTTATATTCAGCACAATAGTGACAAAGCAAAGAAATCTCAAAGAGCAACAAAATTACTTCATCCCTTGTAAGTAAATTGCTTAACAATTGACTCAGTCGGAATTGGTAGCCATTTTAGTATTTTCTTTCTTTCTTTCTTTCTTTCTTTCTTTCTTTCTTTGTGAATGTGTCGAACGCTGTTTTTGCTTGTGTTTCGACGGCGTCGTCTGCGTAATTCAAATCACACCTGTGGACTTCTGACAGGCTCTTTTTTCAGTCGACGTTTGGAGTGAGATGCCTACGGCGATTTGCCCATTCACTCTCTCGTTTGGCTGTTAACATTTCTAGTGATTGGTATTAAATGCTTTTCGAAGATGCTTTGGGCAAGAGTTTAGAATGTTTCATACAGATTGGTGTGAGACACACACACACACACACACACACACACACACACACACACACACACACACATATATATATATATATATATATATATATATGTTTGTGTGTTGCTTATGATTTGTTTCCTGTTTGTTATTTACTCTCTCCCCATCATTCACTTTACTTACCATTTTGGGTTTCTCTTTTACCAATTTCAAATCTTGAATTCTTTTATATGTTTCTGTCTGATTTAGTATAAACGTTTTTGTTCTATATTTATTTATAGATCTCGAGGCCTCAGCATCAATCTCTATTTCTTAGATGAGGCATTGTAATTATTTACACTATTTACATTAAATAGACTGCTATAATCTTTATTGACATATTCATGACGTTTCAGGCGATATTTCTTAGAATTTAGAACCAAACTTTTTTTTTAATCCACGGAGTAGTTTGTTCTAATTCCACGTGTCATGCTTTTGTATGTCTCAATTTTTCTCAAAGAAAAATCAGCGATATTACTGCTCCTTCTCTGGCCGTTGAGCTTCAGTCACTTTCCCGCCGCCGTAAGATTGCCTCTTGGTGTCTTTTCATGCTAATTGTTCAAATGAGCCCTTCGCTATGGTGTCTAGATTCTTTGAATTTAAGCGCATTGAATTTAAGACTGTTGTCGAGATCTCATCAATTTACAGTTCAGCTGGCTAGCTGTAACCGTAAGTTCTATGCTAACAGTTTCTTTTCTCGTACTTCTCGCTTGTGGAAATCTCTCCGGCTTCATTCTTTCCAGCCAAGTTTAATATGTAAAAATTTAAACGATATGTCAATCGCTATCTACTGCCGTCCTGATTCTCTTCCCACTCATTATTAATGCTTCGGTTCCTAATTCTTCCACAACCTGTAACCGCTTGTGTCTTAGATTTACTCCCTTGCATGGGGTCATGCCGATTAAAATATCTTGAGGCTTGTTTTTTTTTTATTTAACTGCTATATACAGACGAAACTTTAAGCTTGTAATGAAGCTTTTAATCAAAGCAATTCGACCAATGCACATATGTGAGGCTTGACCATCACTTTTTATAGTAGTCTGAAGTAGAGACAACAACGGTTACCTACCTACAAGATGAAAATATTTTTTCTATTTTTTACCAGCATAATTTTTAATTACCCTAATTCTTTTAATTCGTTCATTTCTTCTTCTTCTTCTTCTTCTTCTTCTTCTTCTTCTTCTTCTTCTTCTTCTTCTTCTTCTTCCTCCTCCTCCTCTTCTTCTTCTTTTTCTTCCTTCAACTTTGACCTTCCCTTTATTCTTCAGAAGACAGAAAGAGAGGGAGAAAGACAAGGAAAGAGAGAGAGAGGGAGAGAAAGAGAGAGAGAAGAAGAAGAGAGAGATGGGAATCGTGATTGTTTATTTTTTTACATTTGCTCGAAGAAAAATACAGCTAACCTAAGGTAGAATAAAACAGTGAAACCATTCTATTTCATTCTTTCAAGTTTATCTATCTATCTATCTATCTATCTATCTATTTGAATGACTCTCTATCTTTTGGTTAAAAAATACTACTATCCCAGCATATAAAAATAATAATTTAATCCTCGTGGCATCGTTAATATAAGGGAGTGGTCAGTTCTTGTGACGAAGGGTGTAATGGAGAGCCAAGGAGGTCTTATTTACACTGTTCATGTTCACTTGCGTTTGTGCTGAAATTCCCTGTTGTTTATTTTGATTCTTTCTATAGACACACATTCTGTAGCGTGCATATCGTATTTCCTTATCACAATGTCTATCTTAATTCAACTTACTCTTCTGACAGCACGGTTTGGGAACAGCTCAGAAACACGACGGATCGTTTGAGCCGAAGATCTCCCCAAATGACCTTCTCAAGATTTCCCTTTTAGTTAGTCATTTATTCTTCATTCTTCAACCTCAGTTTCGTATTTTTCACTTACAATCTATCTATCTATCTATCTATCTATCTATCATATGATGTTCATTATCTATCTATCTATCTATCTATCTATCTATCTATCTATCTATCATATGATGTTCATTATCTATCTATCTATCTATCTATCTATCTATCTATCTATCTATCTATCTATCTATCTATCTATCTATCATATGATGTTCATTATTTATCTATCTATCTTTCATATGATGTTCATTATCTATCTATCTATCTATCTATCTATCTATCTATCTATCTATCTATCTATCTATATATATATATGATGTTCATTATCTATCTATCTATCTATCTATCTATCATATGATGTTCATTATCTATCTATCTATCTATCTATCTATCTATCTATCTATCATATGATGTTCATTATTTATCTATCTATCTTTCATATGATGTTCATTATCTATCTATCTATCTATCTATCTATCTATCTATCTATCTATTATATGATGTTCATTATCTATCTATCTATCTATCTATCTATCTATCTATCTATCTATCTATCTAGTTTTATTCTTCCTCTTTTCAATAACTCCACCTGTTCTTCTATTTTGTTGTTCTTGTTGCTTCCCTTCTTTCCTTTGATTCTTACATTCTTTCACCCAACTCTTTTTTCGAATCTTTCTCCTTATTTTTGCTTCATTTTTTCTCTGTCCGGATTTACAGTTTTATTAAAAATAAGAGTATATAGATTCGTCTATCGTCCAGTTCACACTCCTCCCCGGTCTTTTGAACAGGGACACAGGTTTATCTCTGATTTACTGTTTACGTTCCTCCTAAAGTTTTTCATTCTCTTTCACTCCCTTGCGTTTAAGTGGCGTTACCACCTTGCTTGAGGTGAACTGAAAAAAAAAAATAAATAAAAACCCAAAACAAATGAGATTTTAGGTAGGAAACTCCCATCATAACATTTAGAGGAATTGAAAAAGTTATTTTCCTTTCTTATTTGTGATAAAATTAAATCAAACTGAAACTCAAAATGTATACATTTTACCATCAAAATTGGCTGTAAATATCAAAGAGTCAAGATCAGTCTATATGCAGTTTGATTATACTGCAGCTTTGAAAGTTATTGCATCTGTGTAAGCTCAGACGTGAACAGATGGGTGCTGATCATTTAAACATTCCATACCATATCCCGAATTAAAGACATAGCGTACATGCTCTCCCTCCACCTGAAGCCAGTGTACCGATGACAAGAGACGCTATGCTGATGACATTGATATTCATATTTGGGGCAAGAATGACCTAGAACCGAAAAATCAACATTCTTTATCAAGTGTTAGAAAAAATGGGATAATCTTTTCCGAAGCAAAATCTATGATCAAAATTTGGAATGAAAGGAGTGATGGCACACACTGTGAATCAATCATGAAAGTTCAGGATCTGGAAATTAATAAATACTCAAGAATTCCGTAACCCATTAGACTGTAGGGTCACCACCTCTATTGCAACTGTTGCAGCAATTGTGTTTCCTAGGTAAGCTAGCCTGACGGAGCCCAAAACTCACCAGACGAAAGATTTAAAATGCCGCAGTGTATGGATCAGTTATAACAAATTGTGTATAGCAGATAAAGAAACTAAAAATAGAGCAGGTTTCAATAAAGGTATTTTTGTATAACACGGTGTCACGTTAGATAATCTCATCAGATTTAGACTGTCGTATGGATGTCGAGTAAGGCGTCCAGTTCGTCCAGAACTGTCTAAACTATCAGCTATTTACATGCATTTTCACAGATCATTGCTTGAAACTGGCTTCAAGCGAATGTTCCCTCTGGCGGAGAGAACTTAGCTGGATCCTGCAGATGCAAAGGATTACATCAAATAACAAAGTCACTTGAAGACTTCCAACAGCAGCAACAATTGATTGATAACACATGTAACTAATAGGGACATCATACTATCAACAAAATACCTCGTATATTCTATATATGATCATCAGATTTAGCAATGAAACCGCCATCAATAGCAGAATTGCGATAAAACTTAATGAACTTTACCTGAAAAAAATGAGTGAAGGAAACGATGTTATAAATTTTAACTGACAGTAAAGCTGTTTGGAGAATGCCGAATGTTTCCTGTTTGGAAATGGCTAATTTTGCCATTATCATACAATTTGTTTTTCTTTCTTTCTTTCTTTCTTTCTTTCTTTCTTTTCCAATATTTTCTCTTCCTTTATTTCTTTATTTACCAGTATTTTTTCTTTCCCAATATTTTTTCTTTCCCAGTATTCTTTCTTTCTTTCTTTTCGAGTAGTCTTTCTTTCTTTCTTTCTTTCTTTCTTTCTTTCTTTCTTTCTTTCTTTCTTTCTTTCTTTTCCATTATTCTTTGTTTGTTTGTCTTTTTCTTTTATTTCGAGTAGTCTTTCTTTCTTTCTTTCTTTTCCAATATTTTCTCTCTCTTTATTTCTTCATTTCCCAGTATTTTTCTTTTCCACTATTCTTTCTTTCTTTCTTTCTTTCTTTCTTTCTTTATTTCTTTCTTTTCCATTATTCTTTATTGCTTTCCTTCTTTCTTTTCTATTATTCTTTGTTTGTTTGTTTGCCTCTTTCTGTCTTTCTTTCTTTCTTTCTTTTCCAATTTTCTTTCTTTCTGTTCCAGTATTCTTTCTTTCATTCTTTCTTTCTTTCTTTCTTTCTTTCTTTCTTTCTTTCTTTCTTTCTTTTCCAGTTTTCTTTCTTTCCTTCCTTCTTTCTTTCTTTCTTTCTTGCTTTCTTTCTTTCTTTCTTTTCTAGTATTCTTTGTTTCTTTCTTTTTTAGTCGGTATTCTTTTTCCTCTTTTTCTTTCCTTCTTTCTTTCTTTTTCATTATACTTTGTTTGTTTGTTTGTTTGTTTGTTTCTTTCTTTCTTTTCCATTATTCTTTATTGCTTTCTTTCTTTTCCAGTATTCTTTCTTTCTTTCTTTCTTATCCAGTATTCTTTCTTTCTTTCTTTCTTTCTTTCTTTCTTTCTAATACCATAAAGAACGATAACAACTAGTGGACTTGAGAAACCTATTTTTCATGAAAAATCCTTTTACGAGAAAGATTTTATAAATTTCACTGAAGTCTAACTCTTCAGTCATTGAATTCTGAATGTACCCTTTAAGGAAACGGCTAATCATACCATTAGGGATAAATACGTTTTGCCAAATACTGAAATCATTTGTTAAGCCAAAAGACTTTAAAACAGCCCGTCTTTCACCTAGCAGACATTTGTAAAAGTCAGTTAACTTTATGTTAGCCTTTCAGAAATTCCATTGATTGCAGGCCAATCACTTCTCATTGTACCCCTGATGGGTGGTCGCCAATGCTGCACAAAGAAAAAAAACATTTTAAAAGATTATAAGCAATAATGATAAAGGAAAATAATATAAAATAATAATTTAAATAAATATCATACCTCATATTACCTACGGACGACATAAAATTTGGCTAACTTCCCGGATGTAGACAAAACCTGATTTACAACACTGATCCAAATCACACTTAATATTGTTCCGATGTATACCTGTATCATCATCATCCTCATCCTTATCATCAGTCACATATAAGAGCGTGTTCGTAGGGTTGATGCATGACTAATTTCCTTCCTGGCTTGAAAGCCTGACAGCTAATCATTTATTCGCAGTGTGTCTTCGGCAAATAGAGCTGGTGAAACCCATCCCTTTATTGGACAAACCGAAGACGATGTCCTCCAACCTGAAGGCTCGCATTGATCTGGTAAACGTATCCGTTAACTCCAGTCTGAGAATGCCTAAACCCAGGGATATCATAGCATCACCGTCTGCTTCATTTTACTATACAGGCGATGACCCTGCAAGAAGTTACATCTGTCTTTTGACAGGTTCTGTTTTAAAACATTTTTGGCGTCTAGCTACTCCACCCTGATGGGGGAACCAGTTTAGTCACCGATGATTCGACTATGCGGCAGGTGTTAACATTAGCACTTTAAAATGGCATGACATTCCAATATGTAATGCATAAGTCCTAATGAAAGATACATACTCGTGTAAAATCAATATTCCGCAAATATGAATTATCCATCAATAATTTCATTTATTTTATGCAAGTCCAGTTCAATCCATATATCATTGAATAATATAGATATATCTTGTCTATTTATCTTTATAATTATCCTTTTTGGTTCTATAATAAGTTCGTTTATGGTAAGTTGAAATTCTTTAAGGAAGGCGCCGTTGTTTTTTTCTACCCTTATACTTTCAAGATCATCCTCAGGGGTAAATTACAAGAGGAACATGTTTGAATGAAGATATGTTGCCTAAACACAAACACGCACACATACATACATACACACACAAAACACACACACACACACACACATATATATATATATATATATATACACACACACACATATATATATATATATATATATATATATATATGTTTGTGTGTGTGTATAAAAATGTCTTAAAATAATTGTCGGACTTTGTCCATTTCATAATGTGTGACGTCATTTGTTTACATTTGATACGCCATGAGCAGATATGAATGTACGTGAGAAATTCATGGAAGATTGAAGTTTAAATAGAGTAAATTCGAGCTTACTGGTCGAACGCTCCTTCGTGACCAAATCGGTAAAGGCACATCAAGCTAAATGACGGTTTCCGTGTAGGATATAGGTTCGAATCCTGTCGGAGGACGAATATTTTTTATGAAAATTTCTCGCCCATTTAGGCCGGTAAATGTTGTTTTATACTGTTTATTATAAACAGAGCATTTACTTAAATATTTGTATCTATAAAAAGGATGTTAAACATAAAAATGTCTTAATATATATATATATATTCGACTCTTTGTGCAAAGACACAGCACACCATGACTTCCTACGCTTTTGGCTGTCTTATTTTAGTTACCTCACGAATCTGTATACAGGCTGACTTCACTACTACAATGACTACATAATCTTACCTTCCAGAGTAAATTAAATTTCCTCCCGTACTTTTGTCTGATGTTTATTTCACGAATCAAGATAAGAGTTTTGCTATAATCTTTTACATTTTACTTTAATCTAACTCATTTAGCCATGAATTCAAACAATCCCAGTTTCATCTACAACTCAACCTGCTAATCTTAGGTACGTGGATGTGTCTTGTGAGCAGAGTCACAGTAAACGGTACTTTTGCTTTCCATATTAACAAGTGAATTAAAACTTATAAAAAATTAAACCAAAAAAGTCGCCAAATTAAAAAAAAATTACTACATTCTGAAAAATGAGTTAAAGGCTATATATACATTTGCAGTTTACGAATAAACTTGCCGGAAAATGCATGTTGCAATTTCAGAATAGAACATCTATCGAGAATGCAATCGGTATTTTAATAAAACATGTGGGAAAATGCATTCTGAAATTTGAAACTTCATAATAGAAAAGGAGGGGGTAATTAAATGATGGAATTTTCAATTTTATGAATTCGCATTCGGAAATTTGAAATTTAAAAATAGAACTCCAGATATTGTATAATGTAATTTGCAATGTTAAAAAAAACAAAAAAAAAAAAACATGTACAGAACTAAATATCGTAAATTGTTTTTTTAAGAATATGACATGTTGGAAATCGTACGGTGCAATTCACAATTTAATAATAGAACAAGTTGGAAACAGCATTGTCCAATTTGCAATTTAAGAATAGAACACGGGGCAATCGCATGTTGCAATTTGTAATTCAAGAATAGTAAACAGGGTAATCGCATGTTGCAATTTGTAAATCAAGAATCGAAAACGGAGCAATCGTATGTTGCAATTTGCAGTTTAAGAATAGAACACGGGGTAATCGCATTTTGCAATGTAAGAATAGAATACGGGGCAATCGCATTTTGCAATTTGCAATTTAAGAAAAAACACGGAGCAATCGCATGTTCCAATTTAAGAATAGAACATATCGGTAATCGATGTTTAACTTATGAACAGAAAATGAGGTGAAGTGATTTATGCAATTTAGGAATAAGAAGAATACGTAAGAAATTGCATGGTCCTATTTTTAATTTAAAGAAAAGACTATGTGAGAATGGAATTTGTGATTTAAGAATAGATGATGAGGGAAATTGCATGGTGAAAATTGCCATTTGCAATTTAAGAATAAAAATAAAACATAAATCATTTTATTTATCGACCATAGACAATCATTAAAAAAAATTAGTAACATGACTAATCAATAGTTAATCTATTTACTCGGTGAAAAATTTACGAGTTGATGTAATTGTACTATTTACAAACATTTCACTTTTACTTAACACTTATTTTCTTCTCTAACATCCTATTGTCTGTATTTCTAACTTCGGATTAATTACAATATAGTTGTTCGTGACTAAATACTAATTTACCACGTTCTTGAATCATATATAATGAACTGTATTTTTGATAACCATTAGTGGATCTGTGGTTGTGACAGAATTCACTTAACTGGAAAAGTGTACGACTCACAGCTTTGGTATGAAAAAGCGAATGAAAATACTGATATTTGCTTTCTAGTTATTGCGTTATAAATCAAATCTTAGAAATTTTGCTATTTTAAATTTGGAATGTTGCGATGCCGAGTAACTATTCTCATTGTAAAATACTGATGCAATAGTCTTGAAATGAATAATGGATAAAGAAAGGAATACGAAAAGGCAGATGCTTACTTGGCAGTCGAAAAGCGTTTGGAAGATCAGCCTGGCACCACACACATCCTGTTCTTTGTTTTGTTTTTTTTTCTTTTATTGATAGATCTCAGCAAGACCCATCTGGAAAAATGGGCATCCCAAGTAACAAATCCATCGACATCGTCTCTCAGCATCTGAATCGAATAAGAATGTAATGGTAGCAAAGAGATCAGATATTTAATATGTTTTCAGTTGTCTGGCTTACAAGCAACTAGTAATACTGAAATTAGTTAAAAATGTACAGCGAAAACAAACCAGCTACTACTAACTCTACAGCAGGCACTCTATATAAATATATTGTGTCGGTTGTTTTTTTGTTTTTTTTTAGTGGCATATCAATTAACAATTTTGAGCTATTATCCATTACACCAGACGCAAATACAAGCTTATGGCACTAGGTATTTCCAAGCAGTCAGACATCTAGGTACTCACCAGGCTCGATGTTGCTTAACTGTCATTATCGTTATTGCCAACTGAAATTTTCTTAAAACAGTTTTTTCAGGAGAATAAACTTCTATATCCATATCGCTCTTTATCGTATTTATGGAAGTTTTTTTTTGTTATGTGCGGAAAGACCCCATCACGTTTTCATCATTATTTTTACCTTCGACTTACATGTTCCGTCTGCTTTAGGTTCTAATGAAGGCACGGTGGAGTAATGGATAGCGGCTTGGATTGAGGAATCGGAGAGCCGAGTTCGAATTCCAGTCGAATCCATTACATTCACTTACGTGCTAACACCCTTGGGAAAGGTGTGAATCCTCTTTCTTCTCCCTCCAACTATGGATAAATAGCAGGACAGACTTGGATGGCAACTGGTCTAAGAGAGGGAAAACTCTGAATTCAAAACCTGTGGAGGGTGGATGGAGTCTCTCTGAGCCTTGGTTGGCAATCCATTTAGTGATGGTGTCACGATAAAAAACACCCTTGATAGCCCTAGGGAAGCATCAAGAATTCAGCTATTTGACAAGATTATGAACTACACCAATCAAAGTATTAGTGAGTTCAATTTCGGCTGAGGCCGCAAGATGATGATGAGTTCTTGTTGCTTTTGGAACTCTTCAAGTGATGTATTTTGTTATTCGGTAAATATTGTTGGGATTCTGTGGTGCCAGTCTATAGGTTCTAATGAAGGATTTGCTTCATTAAGACCTAAAGGATATTTAATCATTGATCTGGGAAGACAGTTGTATATCTATGATAGTATAGCTATTTCTGAACTAGTTTGATGCCATGCATGACATCTATTTAAGTGTCTAGATCTGATCAGGCTAATTAGGCATTATTCGTTTTAGCATAGAACCGAAAAGCTAGACTACCTCTACATATAATTTCATTATAAAGACTTGTGCAGAATCGATCCCAAACGGTAGATTTTGAATTCAGAATTGTCATTTTCCAACTCTATAGGACCCAGTCTGTTCTGATTTTACCCATAGCTACGAAGGATAACATATTGATTCACACCTTTTCAAGTGGATATAACGAACTCGACTGAAATTCGAACTTTGCTTTTTCTTTTCTTCTCCCTGTTAGACATTTTATGACGGTCGTCTTCGAGTATAGAATCCAGAGGTTAGCAGTGAATATTTCGGAGACAGTATGAAAGCGTAGTTCAGGTTTGCAGTGGATATCGCAGCAAAGTATCAGAGCGTAGTACTTCTTTCTGTCATCTTCGCTTGACAAGTTGGCACTGGTCATTCGGGTAGGGTAAACAAAAATGGCCGCCTTTATACACGACGGATAGAATGTCTTGCGTCTTCTGATTTATTAACCTTCTATTGGTAGACTATAAAGGGAGTTAAGTCACTTGGATTGGCTCACTAGTTACATATACACAAAAAAACTGTAACACTCCCCTTCTCCTCTCTCACCTACATTATCTACTCTTGCTTTACCCTCTTCCTCCCATTAAATTTCGAAGCAATACCATATGTCTACACGTAAAATGATAGAAAAGTACTATTTACATTATTCGGACTATAGTCCTCATTTTTGTTGCCATATTTATCACAACGTTTCGGCTGTTGTACCCTCCGGTATCGGGTTTGCGAAATAAAATATTACCAGGTTTCCGCTTTCATGATTATCTTTTGCTCTGTTCTTACATTGAGCTCTCTTTGGATTTATATCTTCTTTTTAATTGGGCGTAAGGATTATCAAATAGTATATATATATATATATATATGTTTCCTCAATCCGAGTCGCTATTCATTATGTCAAACTTAAACTAGCTTTAAAATTTAGGAAAGCTTTATTCTTGCTTCTGCTAATTCGTAATCACCAGGACTCTTACGTTAAGTGATTTTTGAAAATGCACAGTGTTATGTTGCTGGAAATGAAATTGATCTCACGCCATAAATAATTACTGTACATGATGACATATAAACAATATATTATGGATAATCAAGAGTTTAGTTACCCTCCTCTTTGAGAGGGCTATATCTGTTTACTGGGACTATAAAAGGACACAATACGCGAATCTCGTATTCTCAATTGAATAAGACTTTCTTAAAGCCTACATATGTATGCTTTTGTCATTACACACTACATCTCAACAAGAGAATCTCTGGTCATTAATTTGGATAAAAGTAGATATCGCATAAAATTATCCATCATAAAAATTCAGTATGTAGAAGTTATAAATTCTAATCACTTCGGTGATATCAGCATGTGGATCTCTTATAACATTTTTTTATAAATTAGATACAAAAAGCTTTTAAGGTAGCTCCTTCGGTTCCAAACTAAAGGAACCACTGGTCCAGCTTAGAAAACAGCAATGATAATTTATAAAAAATTGTTTGAATTCCTCAATTCCCTACACGGAACTTCAAAACCTCATTTTCACTATTCCGACCAAAGGAAGGATTCCGGGCGAATGACCGATTTGTTCTGAATGTTCAATTTCAGTTGAAATTTAATTCAGGCCGAAAATTGAGTTCTTCAAATTTCGTGGCACTTCAACTGAGTTGAGTTCTTTAAATCACAAACTCTGCGGAACTTCAAAACCGCACGTTACGAAACCTCTCATTTTAGTTCTGCTTCATTGGAAAATTGAAGGAATAACATTTATTTTCTCAATTTACAAAATTTTTGAGATATTTTAAACTGAATTTAAAGCAGATATTTTGAAATTCACAAAGATTTTGTGTTATATAAAAATCAATATAAATTAAAAACTTTAAAATCATTAATGTGTTTCAGTTATTTTAAAATTTGAATTTATAACTGTTTCCTCCTCATCCGGACACAAATCCCAATACTGGATGTTCAAGTACAAGATGAAGGGCAGATTTTCAATCCTGGGATCATCCTGATTCCAAGAAGTTGTAATGTGTGTATATGTATAAAATATAAAAAAGATTTGAATTTATATCTCTTCCCTCCTCATCCAGACAAAAATCCTAATGTTGAATATTCAAGCAGCAGATGAAAAGCAGATTTTCAATTCTGGGATCATCCTGATTCCAAAAAAGCATGTCCATAATTTCCCACGTATAACACGCCTTCATCCATAATACGCACACGTAAAATTGTGCTGAAGGTGTGGGAAAACGCATAATGCATAATATCCACCCCTTGTTTGGTAATCAAAATCTATAAATTGTACCTCTCCATTTTCATTACTGCCAGCATTTCCTACTCTTATTTAAAAATGGTTTTAAACATAGAATAATATTATTCTAATTTAGTTTTAAATAATTTTTGTTTTATTTTACGGCAGTTTTGTAAAAAAGTTTTTGCAGGTGTGCATAATACGCGCCCCTGTTTTTGCTAATTATTTTTTAGATAAAACGCGTATTATAAATGGGTCATTAGAGTAATAGGTCTATGTAGAATAAGTGTTGCTCGAGGTAGCGGGGTTTCAGACACACGGACTAACAGAGAGTATTTACCATTTGTTTTTTTTTTAGAAGAAACGTGACTTTTATGAAGGATAGGCTGTCTGAGTGGTAGTTTTGTCAAAATTGCAAGATGCTACACTTCCAAAGCATTAACATCAGAATTCGAATCATATTCATACATAGTTTTGTCAGATCTAGACTCACATATGTAATCTATGGCGTCCAGCTCATTCAGAATTCTCTTAACTATCATCTACAGAGAAGCGTTTTCTCAGATCAATGATTAAAAATGACTGGGAATGTATACTTTCGGTCTTAAAGACAATACTTCATCAAATATACAAACTTATGGCATCCCACGAGGAAACGGTAAGAGATAGGAAAACGTTTCTAGAAACAAAGAAGAGATTGCTGGATTTCTTTTATGATATCTATTCCCTATATTGTAGCAACTACTGAATATTTTCCTCACAGATGAAGAAAAGACTTGAAACGACAGACGTGTGATTCTAACGAATAACGCTAACGATATCATGGACGTATATAGGAAAAAAAGCAACATATACATACAACAATTAGAAACAGACATATCATGAGATATATATTAAAGAAATCCAGCCTTAGACTCAGAGATCGAAATGAAGCAAGAAAAACGGGATAAATGCCGAGTAATCTACCTTAGAGCAAAAAATAAATAAATAAAGAAATGAAAAGATGCTGTGGAGAAAAAGTGAAAAATTTCGAGGGTTAGTTTGTTTTACCAATTGCACTGGCATTATATATATTCTGACGCGAGCTAATATTGTTCTTCGATAATTTTAGGACTCCGAATCCAAAGAATTGGAATGAGAGTAAAAATCAAGAGTGGTCGTTAGTTTTACCAATTATACTGACCTTATCGATATTTTGATGCAAACAAATCTTCATTCTTAGCTAATTTTAGAACGCAGAGTCTAAAAAATTGGATGAAAATTCTTCGTGGTAACTCGTTCTTCTAATGTCACAGCCCTACATATCTAGCAAAATTTTCTTAACTAATGTTAGGAGACTAAACACCAATATGAAGTCTATTTTTACAAGTTAGTTTCAAATTTTGCTGTAAAGAATCTGAGTATTTATAAAAATGAATATAAACAAATTTCTCATGATCAAATTAATATCTCCTGCAAATAAAACATGAATGTTATTCAAGTAATAAAACAATGATTGATAAAAATCCTGGTTTTTATTTTATGATAATGCATAAACAGTGAATTGTATTGTTTTAAGTTATGAATGGAAACAAGTTAATGTCCTTGGATAGAACCACTTTACATAGTTTGCATCAAATATTTTTGAAAGAAACCTGAATTTATCACTGATATAATTTAATTTGGGTGTTGTCACTGATGAGCAAGATGAATGATTCCGCTAGAACATTAACGGTATGAAAGAACGCAATCAAGGAAGATGGGACAAAAGACTGCTGACTGACCACTGCTGTGGCTTAAAACGGAACAAATCTCCAAAGTATTCGCGAAAATTGAATAAGCGAAAGTTCTTCCCATGACTACCAATTTTTCTCAGTATTGGAATTTAGTGTTATATGTCTTTCGTATTTCAGAAGTTGTTTATTTCATACTAAAATTGTGTTTAAGCTACAAACAAGCATTTAAATTTTCATATTTACAATGACTTAACCTAATCGTGAATATTTTCTTTGCTTTGGATATGGTATTTTGGAGTGGAGAAAACCAAATCTAATGGTGGCAAATGGATGCTATTTTTGCATTCAGCAGCCCTAAATTTTTGAAAATTATCCTAAACTACCTATACACCAAGTCAATACTTTTTATCCAGGCCTATGTTATTGATACGGAATGCATAGACAGCTAGATAATAATAATAATAATAATAATAAGAAGAAGAAGAAGAAGAAGAAGAAGAAAAAGAGGAAGAAGATAGATAGATAGATAGTTGGATGCGAACAGAATGAAATAGATAGATAGATAGATAGATAGATAGATAGATAGATAGATAGATAGATATAGACATGAACTGACTGAGATAGATAGATAGATAGATAGATAGATATGAACAGACTGAGATAGATAGATAGATAGATAGATAGATAGATAGATAGATAGATAGATAGATAGATAGATGTGGGCAGAATAAGATAGTTGGATGCGAACAGAATGAAATACATAGATAGATAGATAGATAGATAGATAGATAGATAGATAGATAGATAGATAGATAGATAGATAGATATAGACGTGAACAGACTGAGATAGATAGATAGATAGATAGATAGATAGATAGATAGATAGATAGATAGATAGATAGATAGATAGATATGAACAGACTGAGATAGATAGATAGATAGATAGATAGATAGATAGATAGATAGATAGATAGATATGAACAGACTGAGATAGATAGATAGATAGATAGATAGATAGATAGATAGATAGATAGATAGATAGATAGATAGATAGATTTGAACAGAATGAGCTAGCTGGCTAGATAGATGTATAGATAGGCATATGTGAAAAATGCGATAGGTGTAATCAGAAAGAGATAAATTGATGTAAACAAAATGAAATAGACGTGAACAGAGTGAGATAGACAGATAGATACATAGACAGGCAGATAGACAGACAAACAGATGGATAGATAGATACATTCATATCTCACAATCTGTTCGATTTATGTATTTTTGTATCAGAAGACTTAACTAAAGTGCACTTTCCTGGTTCGAACCTGAAAGACATTTTACAGGTTTCCTTTTTATATATTTCATTTGTCAGCATAAACTGTTCAGTGGTTATGCGTGATTTTGTCTCAGAAAGAATCCAATTTTGAAGCTAACTTTGGAACCTCGGGAAATGTTCCGTGCTGCTAGCCTGTTGATTACAAATGGCATTTCCTTACACCGGTTCATTAAGGTTACTGTCTGGAGGTTGGCGAGTAACTCATGAATATTCAATGATTTGTGTTAGAACAGGCTGACAGACGGATAAGATGGCGCTTACAAGATTGAAAAATATTCTAGGAACGAGAACAAAAACAGGCCTATTACTTAGTCGTCCTCGTGGAAATTCCATGGTGCATTTTTACAATGACTGATAAAAACAAAATCATGCTGAAATTTACACGTAGAAATTATATAGTCGACAAATTAGATTATCCATTATTTTACTTACTTCTCTTCTTTCATACTTTCTCTTTATCTCCCAATTTTAGCCCTTATCCGTTCCAATCATCGTTGCTCATCCATATAAGTTAACTGGTCCTGTAGAAATTCTATAGGTGCTGAAAATTATCCATTATCTGACGTCTCCGGTTTTCTTTCAACCTTTCCTTGTATCTTCTAATTCCTTCCCTTATCTCTTTTCTTCCCTCTTTCTGTGATCGAAACTCGTGAAAATTCCAGCAATGTTGACAATTAAGATTATACATCACCTCATCTACTTATTTTTTTCCTATTCCTCACCCGCATCTTTTAATTCTTTCAACGTACGGACATATCACATTGAAACACCAGTTGTTGTCTGATCACTGAAGTTAAGCTACATTGAAAACTGGTCACTGCCTAGATGGGTGACCGGTCAGGAATACTAGGTACTGTAATATGAATGTGTGGGTGGTGTAATGGATAAAGGCTAGGAATGAGAAGCCTGGGAGCCAAGTTCTATTTCCAGTCGGGTTCATCATATTTACTTACATGCAAATGCCTATGGGAAAGTTCTCTTCTCCTCACAGCTATGGGTTAAATAGTAAAAATTGTACCAGGGCATTGTTTTTATGTAAAAAGAAGATCTTACAATCCAAAAATATATTTAGACTTTCAATAATCTGAAAAAGCTTGATAAGCCGCTAAAAAACAAATCAAGTAATCCTAATTGTTTTCCTTAATCCGTTTGATCCTTATTCTCTTTTCCTGTTTTCGGGACTCGTCGAAATTTTACGAATGTTGACACCTAAGATTCTCCATAATTTTATCTACTTGTTCTTTTCTCATCCTTCACTTGTATCTTCTAATTGTTTCCCTTATCCCTTCCAATCGTCGTTCCTCACCCGTGTTATCCAGCTGGACCCGTGGAAATTCCGCAGTTGTTGATACAGATATATATTTTTTTATATATGATTTATGTTTTATACAGATATATCTTTGAATGTATTTTTTATTCGACTTTATTTCTTTATTAACATAAATGTTATTCAATAGAGAAATAATGTCGGATAAAAGAAAACATTAAAAAATTACTGTTGTTTACATTTTGGGTACGAAACTGGTACTAATAGATATAGATTCATAGAAGTCCCAAAGAGAAAAAATGTGCATTCCTTAAATAGATAATTCAAACGTTGCGTTATCAACGTGACCTCTGTGACCGAATTGGCAAAGGCACGTTTCTGCTATACAAAAGGTTTCGCTGATGGAAAATGTTAACTTAATCTGATATAACTTCACCAGGGAAATTTATTTATAGGTATTTATCGATGGAAGGACTATAAGTTTATATTCAGGATGTCTGAAAAGTAACTCCCTATTTTATGTATGATGGACTCTTCCCTCTAATTGTAGTTTTTAAAAGATACATAAAATAGGGAGTTACTTTTCAATCAACCTGTAAAACTCAATTGGTACAATCCATTCGAAATGCGAGTGGAACTGATTAAATGCGAGTCAACTTATTAAAGAACAAGTTTACATCTGCAAGTTCTATATTTGTTCTAGGTTAATATAGATTTGAGCTATTTAACAATTTAACAGGAAAGGAAATAAATGTGTCCGGAGGCAAAATCTTTCTTTAGTAAGACGTCCCACCCTAGAGCGGTTGTTATTAACTTCACTGTTTAAGACCCCCCCCACCCAAAAAAAACAAACAAAGGTCCCCCCCCCCAAAAAAAAACAGGGATAACAACTGAAATAGGTAAACCCATGAAAAATAACGTTTGAAGTAATAAACAAATACATCTATGCTTATATTGGGTTGGTGCAAAAATAATGACGTAATAATGTCGTTTTTTGACGTACTTTTCTACGTCAAAAACGACATTCTTACGTCATTATTTTTGCACCAACCTAATAGATTATTCATTGTTTTATGCATATGCAAATAAAATCTCAGCCTTTTCTAATATCATCGCATTCCTTGCATTATATCTACAAATCTAAATTACAACTGTCACATTATAATGACAATTATAAGTGTCTTTTTTACTTCCATCTTCTCTAAAACTTCATCAGTTGCTGGCAGATGCTCACCGGGTATTTCGATACTGTCAGCATCATTCTCTAGAACCATATATCTTTTGCTTCAAGTCTCTTCTTCTCTGTGATTAGATTGTCCAACATTTACTGCCATGACCATCGGCTCCATTTTCCAACTCATAATTAGAATCATACAACGGAAATTATTCAATTGTTTAACGTGTCAAATTCTCCAAGCCTTCTTTCCTCATTATTTGCTCCGGAAATTTCAAGTGTCTCTTTCTGATTTTAAAAAACGTCTTTTTGTTTCTATTTTCTTGAAAACTCCTTTATTCCTCATGTTCAGTCCATGGTATTCTAAGCATCCTATTAGTAGCGATTTTCTAAGCACAGATGTGGCACAAGGCCGAAGCTATGGGCACCCAGTGAGGATCCAACTCACTACTCAGTTGTAACTGATCTAGCTAGACAAGCTTTCTAACCATTACACCACGTCGAGGTGCCCGAAATGTGATTTTTCTAAGCGTGGCTTAGATGTGGCACAAGGCCGAATGTAAGGGGAGCCCAGTGAGGATTGAACTCACGCGTAATTGTTCTAGAGACACAAGCTTGCTAAACATTACACCGTCTCGAGGTGCCCAAAGCATCCTATTGGTATGCTATATTTCTATTGCCTCAAGTCTCCTCTTCATTTGTAAAGAGATTGTCTAGTATTCACTGTTATATAGGATGACTGATATTAAGTAACTGTTCAGTAGTCTTTTCTTTGTTTCTAACGAAATGTTCCTGTTTCTTAATAATTTGCTTAACATTTGGGAGAAATTTTCGCTAACTCAATGCGCCTTCGTGTTTCAGTGTCGCACTTAAATGTCAGTATAAATCGACCAGAGGACACCCATTAAAAATTCAACCGGGTATTTCGTTACTCACAGGTTACATTGGATGCAAAAATTAGCAAAGGTAATACTGTGAGTAGCTTACATTACAAGTTTGAGGAAAATGAGTGGATGATCAAATTCCACAAGGGATTTGGAAAGGAAAGGAGTTACTGAAATCAAGAAAAGAAAGAAATCTGAGGATGACAATTACTAAGTGCTGAAAGGACATGATGGAAGAGAAAGAGAGAGAGAGAGAGAGAGAAAGAGAGAGAGAGAGGGGGAGTGAAAGTTTTGTAGAGTAGTTTTCACAGTGGAGGCTTGTATTTTAATAAGTCGTCCTAAATTAGGTCCGACGTACAAAACGTTAGGAACTTGAAAATAAGAATTAATGACGCAGCAATCTAGTTGTGATGGTTGGTACTTCAATGTCCGATATCATCTGATTCGTTCAACACCACTGAGCTCAACTGGCGACTGCTACTACTACTTATTATCTGTGGGAGATCCATTACAATAGAATAGATATATGGTATGACAATCTCATCCTCGTCGCCAAAATGTTGTAGAGTAGTTTTCACAGTGAAGGCTTGTATTTCAATAAGTCGTCCTAAATTAGGTTCGACGTACAAAGCGTTAGGAACTTGAAAATAAGAGTTAATGACGCAGCAATCTAGTTGTGATGGTTGGTACTTCAATGTCCGATATCGTCTGACTCGCTCAACACCACTGAGCCCAACTGGCGACTGCTACTACTACTTATTATCTGTGGAAGAGTCCATTACAATAGAATAGGTATATAGTATGACAGAAAGGGACTGCAATTGATTTAATCTCAAAATTTTGAAACAAAAATAATCATTTATTTGTAAGCACTCTAATTTCAGAATGGCAAAATTGCTGAACTTCTTTGTAATATCAATGCGTTCATCGAGCAGCAAATGCCGAAGAATTTCCTCCCAGATGAATTCCGATTCACCTGGGAGGAAATTCTGGTTTACATGAAACAGAGATGTGATTTTACGGAAGGATGCTTAGAATGTCATAGACTGGACATCTAAGAAGAGGTTTTAAGGAAAGTAGCAGCAAAAACGACATTTGTGCTTAGAATAAGAAATAGTTGAAACTTTTAAGACACATAATAAGGAAAAGAGTTTTTTTAATCTGACACTCCCAGGACATATTGAAGGCAAGATGGACAGAGAGAAAACAAGTAAGCTACCTCATGGGTAAATAGATGGCAGAACAGTGAGTGGGTACAAGCATCAAGGGATAGGAAAGTGTGGAGAGCCGTAATTGGCTACATACAGAAAGAACAGGATACATAAAATTTGCATAAATACATTTTCTTGTTTTCTTTGTTTCCTTCACTGTCTCTATATTTGGAAAGAAAGCCATGAAAAATTTTACCTGTTAAATATAAATTTATCGCCAACTATGTAAACACTTTTTGGTGGTACTATTTACGAATAAAGGAAATGCTGATGAAATACTAGTAAAATCTTGCCGAAAATCGAACGGTGAATTCCATCTTACGTTTTTAGCGCTTCTTCGCGTTGGCAAACAAAATCGGTTAAAGAGAAAATGGATTTCATCGCTTCCCCGAGCAAATAACACACATTTGATGTGGACATTCAATTCAAGTCCAAGCCTCCATTTCATTTGTAGGGATGTCTTGATGAAAACAAAATTGATTCGGGAAGATGTGAAATGCTCATTGGATTCAGCCAGCCTTTCTGAGGTTGGCTCGATGGAGCAAATCTACATGTACCAAGTCAAAATGAATGGGAGGTTTCAGGTGAAACGGTGGTGCCGGCAAAGAGATCAAAACTCGGAGAACAAAAGAAAGGAAATAAATTGAAACCTAACGATTTACATGGTAAACATATCACTTGTCCGTATCTATCTATCTATCTATCTATCTATCTATCTATCTATCTATCTATCTATCTATCTATCTATTTTCGTTATCTATCTATCTATCTATCTATCTATCTATCTATCTATCTATCTATCTATCTATGTATTTTCGTTATCTATCTATCTATCTATCTATCTATCTATCTATCTACTTTGGTTTGCATCCCATGATGAAGACAAGTTATTCTTTTTTAACTAATGTATTCAAAGTTAAGAAAATAACTTTGAATACATTTGTACACACAAATTTATTATACTCTGTGCAAAGCCTTTCCTGACTTAAAAATTTATTTTTAGACGTCCCCGCTTTTGTTTTAACATACTGAAGACTTAAGAGTCATTTACTAGGCGTCAGACTGCATTTCTACTTGCAGCCGGCGTGGAAAAATGAGTGGCTCAGTTGGTAGACAAAGTGTCATCTAAAGTATCTAAGGTAACAGTCAATGCAAGTATATATATATATATACACATTGGTTTTTCTTACATATCTCAAAAAATAACAGATCAATTTCAACGAAACATAGGAAATATTTAAACGAACATTCTCGATCAAAACATAGAAGGAAAATTTAAAACCACTGTTTTGAGAAACATTTATTAATAATAAATAAAATAACCCATATGCAAAAGTATTTAACACACTTTACTAATATTTAGTACAGTAGCCTCTGTTCTGCTTCACAGCCTCCAGTCGTTTCCCGTAGTCTTCAACTAGTTTCTTGCAAGTACTTGTTGGTATTTTGACCCATTCTTCTTCACAAATTTTCTTCAATTCAGTGGTTTTAAATTGCCTTTCTATGTTTTGATCGAGGATGTTCGTTTAAATATTTCCTATAAGTTTCGTTGAAATTGATCTGTTATTTTTTGAGATATGTAATAAAAACCAATGTGTTAAATACTTTTGCTACCCACTGTATATATATATATATATATATATATATATATATATATATATATATATATAGTCTATTCATATATGTGGCAGCTGACTGAAATAGATGAGATACAGTCAATCGGTTTCTATCAAATAATCTATTTTTTGTAAAAAATACATTTTTTATTTTATTTGTATTTCGTTCCGTTTCTTTCAATAAAAAGAAGGCATGCAAGAAACCCTCAAACAAACAAACAAAAACAAAACAACCCCCCGCCAAAAACAAAAAACAAAACAGATTACTGTCCTTTCCTAAAAAATTCTGGCCGTATTTTTTCTGTGAGAATCCCTCTCGAGCTAAACACCTTTTTAAATAGTATTTAACAAGGATATTTCATTTATTTCAGCGATGGTATGCAAATTCTTGCAGATGTTTCGAGATCAGTCTATTAACAAAAGCTGTTCACCAGCATTGCACGCGTCGACCATCGTCCTGTTTTTTTTTATTTTTTTTTATCGCTTCTTTGAATTTTTCCAACCATATGATTCAGTGCATAAATCAATTCTCGTCGATACGAGACGAGATTTGTTGAGATGTTTGGCGCGCATGCTCCGTTTAGCATTCAACATTGCCGATTTTCGTTGAAAGCGTCTCTCGCTTTCTTAGTTACTGTTCTTTAGGACAATAGTTCTCTACATAAGGCGGTAACAGATGTATAGACTGCAGGAATGTGGTCTGCGTTGCTTGCTTTGCGTCGATAGGGGCTGGCCGATAGAAAAATATCAAAGAACGTTTCGATGCTTTTGTAAAAAGGAGAAATTTATATTGACTTACTGTCATAGAATACCTATAGACGCCACTATGGATCAATATCCAAGTATAGGTGAGGCTATGTTTGTGTATTTCGAGTCGAGCAAATAGCAAATCTCTTGAATGTGGATTTTACAAACATATGAGTGTAATTATCCTCATATACAGGGAAGACTGAGACAGCTATATATGATTCATAACGATTGAATTTACAGTGAGGTTCGTCATATACACTTACGTGCAAATGCTCATGGGAAAGTTCTCTTCTACTCGCAGCTATGGGTTAAATAGTCAAAATTATATCAGGACATCGTTTTTATGTAAAAAAGATCTTACAATCCCAAAATATGTTTAGACTTGATAAGCCGTTAAAAAATCAAGCAATCTAATTCTTTCCCTTAACACGTTTCGTCCTTATTCCCTTTTCCTGTTTATGGAAATTTCACGAATGTTGACAATTAAGATTCTCCATAATTTTATGTACTTGTTCCTTTCTCATCCTTCATTTGTATCTTCTAATTGTTTCCCTTATCCCTTCCAATCGTCGTTGCTCACCCGCGTTATCCAGCTGGACCCGTGAAATTTTTGCAATTGTTGATACAGATATATATATATATATATATATATATATATATATATATATATATATATATATATATGACTTATGTTTTATATAGATATATCTTTGAATGTAATTTTTATCCGACTTTATTTCTTTATGAATATAAACGTTATTTGTCCATGTTTCTGAGGTGACGTATTATGTACACTATTTACATATTTCGGACTATTGTTCCCATCTTTGTGCCAAGTTTAATGGATATCAGTTTTCAGTTATCTCCTGCTATTTCTTTTCTTCAAGTTATCCACTGCCTTAATCGGGTATTGAACTCACACTCTTTGAGTCCTCTCACTGGATCTAACTAACGCTTTTATCCAGCGTGCCATGTGTCTTCAAGGAAAGCAATAAAATGTTATTGTTATGTTATTGTTGTTTACGTTTCGAGCTAATAGATATAGATTCGTAGAAGTTCAAATGAAAAATAAATGTGCGATCCTTAAATAGATTATTCAAACGTTACCCTATCAACGTGTCCTCTGTGACCGAATTGGTAAAGGCAATATATATTGACTTGCTCTCATAGAATACCAATAGACGCCACCATGGATCAATATCCAAGTCTAAGACTATCTTTCCATATTTCGGGTTGAGCAAACAGTAAATCACTTGAATTCCGATTTTACAAACTCATGAATGTAATTATGCTCATAGATACAGGGAAGGCTGAGACAGCTATATACGATTCATGTTTTAGCTTTTTCAACTTTCATTTATTTCATATATCTTTCGAAATTTTGGCACACTTTTTGGCTTGACTAAATGTATCTATCTATACATTTGATGTAATGGAGTGACTACACTATAGGTAGTAACTACCTAAAAGTAGCTGTAAGCCAACGGACTACGGAGACCAGCTGGAATCTATTGCAGTTCTGCTGTCGAATTCTCTGACTTCTGGTAGAGATGAACCCGGACGAAGGGCAGAGTATCGTCCGGGGAGGTAGACAGACCCGAATCCGTTTATGCAGATTCTATAGGGAATTTTTGGCCGAGCCTACGGACTCGGATGTCACACGTTAAACTCGGGCTTGGGCCACATCTACCCTCGTAGGGAGATTAGTAAATATTGACTAGCTGGAATCTTTTCCAGCTGTGCAGGTCGAACACTCTGTCGTCGAGCAGAGAGGATTCCCAGACGAAGCTATGCCGAAGGGCAGAGTATCATCTTGGGAAAAAGGTACCCGACCCCGTTTTACACGGTTTCTACGGGAATTTTTGGCTGAGCCTACGGGCTCGTATGCCCCACATTAAATTCGGCCTTGTGCCACATCTGATTGCGTAGGGAGGTTAGTAAATACACTAGCTAGAGTCTGTCGCAGCAGTGCTGTCGAACTCTCTGCCTTCGAGCAGAGAGAAACCCGGACGAGGCTGTGACGAAGGGCAGAGTATCGTCCGGGTAGGTAGACAGACCCGAACCTGTTTATGCAGGTTCTACGGGGAATTTTTGGCCGAGCCTACGAGATCGGATGACCCACGTTAAACTCGGCCTTGTGCCACATCTATACTCGTGGCGAGGCAGGTAAATATTGACTAGATCGAGTCTGTTCTAGCTATTATCTAGGAATATTTTATCAGTACATTTAAAAGGTTGAATACCGATGTACAATGGTATCTATCTATATAGATAGTTACTTATAAAAATAGTCAAGCTATGATAAAATCCAATAAATGTATTCCGTTTTTATAGAACCATCAGTCATCATTGAAATATCGTATTACTTTTCATTAATGAAGTGATTTGAGTTGATTATAATTTGAAATTTCCATTTTCTAATCGGAAAACTGTGAATTCACAGATTTTGGATTACACATCTCTCTATCTAATTCTATTCATATCTATCTATCTATCTATCTATCTATCTATCTATCTATCTCGGTATATTATCTGTTTGTGTGATGTTATATACTTATATACTTATCCATGGTACTATATTGGATCCCGCGGGAAATTCGATCCCTTCTAACTTTTCTGGAATCAAGAACTTAACAGAATACTAGATTAATATTTTTGGTATTGGGTTCAGCTGTGTTATTTGTCTAAAATAATTAGTTATTAACTTTCAAAAGAATTTCAGAAAACTTCATTTTTCTGATATTTTTCTTTCGAAACAGGCTCTTCTAAATCTGTTGTGTATGTTTTATATATAGGGAAAGGTCAATAAATCTTATTAGAATACAAGCGAACGCAATAAAAATATGTATTTAAATTTAAATACACATGATCATATTCTGCTATGCTCTCTGTTGCCCAACTTGCCAAAATAATAGAATGAGTGAGAGCCACTCCCGATATTAATGTTGAAAACTTAGGTTCCATTATTAAATGGGATTTATATGAAAATTGGAAGCAATATTCAGGAAAGGAAATCTCTTGGGAGCAATAAAACGGCTGATGGTGAAGAAGAATCATAGTGTTTAAAACATAATGAATAAAAAGATGTTAGCGTATCCAAAATGTAAAAATTTCACGTCTAAAATAATTTATTCAAATGCTTTGTACATTGCTTTAAATATGTTTCTAGGTTCTGTAACTGTTGGATATATTTATGAATAAACATGAGCGTTGCATTTCTTTTATTTACATAATAAAACCTGACGCTCTCAAAAAATATTTGCAATATTCTCATGACATGAGATATTATAAATTATTGCTGCACTTATAATTATAAATATAGCTTCTAATTTTATCATCATCAGTTGGCTGATGCTAAATGTATCCGAAAAACATTATCTTTCCTTATAAAATCTAACAAAATGTTTTTACAAATGCTAATCATCACTTACTCATTATTATTATTATTATTGTTGTTGTTGTTGTTGTTCTTCTTCTTATTATTATTATTATTATTAAAATATAAAAATACTGTTACCCGTATGACACTTGAGTGTTCAGAAATGTTATGGGAAAACACTTTAATATACCAGTTAATATACCTGGAGTTATCACCCTTTAAAATATATTATGTTTGTCTATTTATACTTAATTAAATTAAAAGCTAATTAAGAACGGCTCTCTGCTACGATTTGTAGAAAAATGTCTTATTCTCGAAGAAGAAAATTTTAACTATATTGCGCATGCATAAGTAGCGTGACGAAGTGTCATTTTTGTTGCTTTAGTTCATGCAGATAAATAGAGAAATCGGCTCATTTAAATATAGATTGTCATAATTGTTCTGGTAATTAGTACTTATCAACTTTAATCTCTTCAGTCAGGTAAGTGCATTACGTGATATACGCTAGTGTGGTTATATCTATTTCGATTCATGAATGACTAGGCGAAAGATCTCACTCGTAGGCTGCCGTTTGTTTCATCAGTAAGGCGTTTACCAAACAAGGCTATAGAACCCAGTCTGACCTTCTATTCAACCCATAGCTGGGGAGAAAAGAACTGGTTTCATACCATTCCCAAGGTTATTTGCGCTTAAGTGAATGTAGCGAACCGAAGTGGAATTCGAACTAGACTCTCCGATTTCTCATTCTGAGCCACTGTCCATTACACTACCCGCACATCCAGTCTCCTAATCTGATTAACCTGTTTCTATAACTAATTTACATATTAAACTTCATCAAGGGTATATACCGGGAAAAACTAAGTGTATATTTCACAACATTTCAGCAACAAATAGGAGAAAATAGGTTCGTGTATCGCCCTGTTCACTCTCCCCTGGTCGTTTGAACAGGAGCAGAGGTTTCTCCCTTGCTTCCTGTTTAGGATTGGATTTTCGGTTCCTTCTAAAGTCTACAATTATATTTACAATTTTTTCTTTTTTTTCGCAATAGGAGTAGATAGGTTCGTCTCCATACTCTTTTGAACAGGAATAGTGGTGCTTCTCTTGCTTCCTGTTTAGGATTGGATTTTCGGTTCCTTCTAAAGTCTACAATTATATTTACTATTTTTTCTTTTTTTTCGCAATAGGAGTAGATAGGTTCGTCTCCATACTCTTTTGAACAGGAATAGTGGTGCTTTCTCTTGCTTCCTGTTTAGGATTGGATTTTCGGTTCCTTCTAAAGTCTACAATTATATTTACTATTTTTTCTTTTTTTTCGCAATAGGAGTAGATAGGTTCGTCTCCATACTCTTTTGAACAGGAATAGTGGTGCTTCTCTTGCTTCCTGTTTAGGATTGGATTTTCGGTTCCTTCTAAAGTCTACAATTATATTTACTATTTTTTTTTTTTTTTTTTCGCAATAGGAGTAGATAGGTTCGTCTCCATACTCTTTTGAACAGGAATAGTGGTGCTTCTCTTGCTTCCTGTTTAGGATTGGATTTTCGGTTCCTTCTAAAGTCTACAATTATATTTACTATTTTTTTTTTTTTTTCGCAATAGGGTAGATAGGTTCGTCTCCATACTCTTTTGAACAGGAATAGTGGTGCTTCTCTTGCTTCCTGTTTAGGATTGGATTTTCGGTTCCTTCTAAAGTCTACAATTATATTTACTATTTTTTTTTTTTTTCGCAATAGGAGTAGATAGGTTCGTCTCCATACTCTTTTTTTTTGAACAGGAATAGTGGTGCTTCTCTTGCTTCCTGTTTAGGATTGGATTTTCGGTTCCTTCTAAAGTCTACAATTATATTTACTATTTTTCTTTTTTTTTCGCTATAGGAGTAGATAGGTTCGTCTCCATACTCTTTTGAACAGGAATAGTGGGCTTCTCTTCTCTGTTTAGGATTGGATTTTGTTCCTTCTAAAGTCTCACAATTATATTTTTTATTTTTCCTGTTTAGGGACTCTTTTGAACAGGTTGTGCTTCTCTTGCTTTCCGGTTCCTTCTAAAGTCTACAATTATATTTTTATTTTTTTTTTTTTTTTCGCTATAGGAGTAGATAGGTTCGTCTCCATACTCTTTTGAACAGGAATAGTGGTGCTTCTCTTGCTTCCTGTTTAGGATTGGATTTTTGTTCCTTCTAAAGTCTACAATTATATTTACTATTTTTTTTTTTTTTTTCGCTATAGGGTAGATAGGTTCGTCTCCATACTCTTTTGAACAGGAATAGTGGTGCTTCTCTTTGCTTCCTGTTTAGGATTGGATTTTCGGTTCCTTCTAAAGTCTACAATTATATTTACTATTTTTTTTTTTTTTCGCAATAGGAGTAGATAGGTTCGTCTCCATACTCTTTTGAACAGGAATAGTGGTGCTTCTCTTGCTTCCTGTTTAGGATTGGATTTTCGGTTCCTTCTAAAGTCTACAATTATATTTACTATTTTCTTTTTTTTTCGCTATAGGAGTAGATAGGTTCGTCTCCATACTCTTTTGAACAGGAATAGTGGTGCTTCTCTTGCTTCCTGTTTAGGATTGGGTTTTCGGTTCCTTCTAAAGTCTACAATTATATTTACTATTTTTCTTTTTTTTTTTCGCTATAGGGTAGATAGGTTCGTCTCCATACTCTTTTGAACAGGAATAGTGGTGCTTCTCTTGCTTCCTGTTTAGGATTGGATTTTCGGTTCCTTCTAAAGTCTACAATTATATTTACTATTTTTCTTTTTTTCGCTATAGGAGTAGATAGGTTCGTCTCCATACTCTTTTGAACAGGAATAGTGGTGCTTCTCTTGCTTCCTGTTTAGGATTGGATTTTCGGTTCCTTCTAAAGTCTACAATTATATTTACTATTTTTTTTTTTTTTTTTCGCTATAGGAGTAGATAGGTTCGTCTCCATACTCTTTTGAACAGGAATAGTGGTGCTTCTCTTGCTTCCTGTTTAGGATTGGATTTTCGGTTCCTTCTAAAGTCTACAATTATATTTACTTTTTTTCTTTTTTTTTCTTTATAGGAGTAGATAGGTTCGTCTCCATACTCTTTTGAACAGGAATAGTGGTGCTTCTCTTGCTTCCTGTTTAGGATTGGATTTTCGGTTCCTTCTAAAGTCTACAATTATATTTACTATTTTTTCTTTTTTTTCGCTATAGGAGTAGATAGGTTCGTCTCCATACTCTTTTGAACAGGAATAGTGGTGCTTCTCTTGCTTCCTGTTTAGGATTGGATTTTCGGTTCCTTCTAAAGTCTACAATTATATTTACTATTTTTTCTTTTTTTTCGCTATAGGAGTAGATAGGTTCGTCTCCATACTCTTTTGAACAGGAATAGTGGTGCTTCTCTTGCTTCCTGTTTAGGATTGGATTTTCGGTTCCTTCTAAAGTCTACAATTATATTTACTATTTTTTCTTTTTTTTCGCAATAGGAGTAGATAGGTTCGTCTCCATACTCTTTTGAACAGGAATAGTGGTGCTTCTCTTGCTTCCTGTTTAGGATTGGATTTTCGGTTCCTTCTAAAGTCTACAATTATATTTACTATTTTTTCTTTTTTTTCGCTATAGGAGTAGATAGGTTCGTCTCCATACTCTTTTGAACAGGAATAGTGGTGCTTCTCTTGCTTCCTGTTTAGGATTGGGTTTTCGGTTCCTTCTAAAGTCTACAATTATATTTACTATTTTTTTTTTTTTTTTTTCGCTATAGGAGTAGATAGGTTCGTCTCCATACTCTTTTGAACAGGAATAGTGGTGCTTCTCTTGCTTCCTGTTTAGGATTGATTTTCGGTTCCTTCTAAAGTCTACAATTATATTTACTATTTTTTTTTTTTTTTTCGCTATAGGAGTAGATAGGTTCGTCTCCATACTCTTTTGAACAGGAATAGTGGTGCTTTCTCTTGCTTCCTGTTTAGGATTGGATTTTCGGTTCCTTCTAAAGTCTACAATTATATTTACTATTTTTCTTTTTTTTTCGCAATAGGAGTAGATAGGTTCGTCTCCATACTCTTTTGAACAGGAATAGTGGTGCTTCTCTTGCTTCCTGTTTAGGATTGGATTTTCGGTTCCTTCTAAAGTCTACAATTATATTTACTATTTTTTTTTTTTTCGCTATAGGGTAGATAGGTTCGTCTCCATACTCTTTTTGAACAGGAATAGTGGTGCTTCTCTTGCTTCCTGTTTAGGATTGGATTTTCGGTTCCTTCTAAAGTCTACAATTATATTTACTATTTTTTTTTTTTTTTTTCGCTATAGGAGTAGATAGGTTCGTCTCCATACTCTTTTGAACAGGAATAGTGGTGCTTCTCTTGCTTCCTGTTTAGGATTGGGTTTTTCGGTTCCTTCTAAAGTCTACAATTATATTTACTATTTTTTTTTTTTTCGCAATAGGAGTAGATAGGTTCGTCTCCATACTCTTTTGAACAGGAATAGTGGTGCTTCTCTTGCTTCCTGTTTAGGATTGGATTTTCGGTTCCTTCTAAAGTCTACAATTATATTTACTATTTTTTATTTTTTTTTTTTTTCGCAATAGGAGTAGATAGGTTCGTCTCCATACTCTTTTGAACAGGAATAGTGGTGCTTCTCTTGCTTCCTGTTTAGGATTGGGTTTTCGGTTCCTTCTAAAGTCTACAATTATATTTACTATTTTTTCTTTTTTTTCGCTATAGGAGTAGATAGGTTCGTCTCCATACTCTTTTGAACAGGAATAGTGGTGCGTCTCTTGCTTCCTGTTTAGGATTGGGTTTTCGGTTCCTTCTAAAGTCTACAATTATATTTACTATTTTTTCTTTTTTTTCGCAATAGGAGTAGATAGGTTCGTCTCCATACTCTTTTGAACAGGAATAGTGGTGCTTCTCTTGCTTCCTGTTTAGGATTGGATTTTCGGTTCCTTCTAAAGTCTACAATTATATTTACTATTTTTTCTTTTTTTTCGCAATAGGAGTAGATAGGTTCGTCTCCATACTCTTTTGAACAGGAATAGTGGTGCTTCTCTTGCTTCCTGTTTAGGATTGGGTTTCCGGTTACTTCTAAAGTTTTCCTATCGTCTTTCACTCTCAGTAGTCCCCTGCGAGTTAGTGGTATAATCACGTTGCTTGAGGCGAACTGATTAAAAATCTATGTAGTGTTCTTTACTATTCACGTTTTCAGGTCTCCATTGAGACTGTTACATATCCCAACGGATAAAGTTGACTGTATAGTTTGTCTGTATGAATGGTTTTGTTTGGCGGTGTAACAAAAAAAAAAAAAAAAAAGAAAAAGAAAAAAAGGAAACTTATAGAAATCGACTCCGATTTTAATGGAGTCGAGTGAAAATATGCTAAGTCATTCAATAGTTATTTTCACTTCTTATATACAAGTTTTCTTGACAGGAAATCATTCATCTCTCTCCAATGCAAATCATGCTATGCTTGGGCAAGGAATTGGAGGCTTGTCGTTTTGTCTGGAAGAGTAGAACGAATAAGAGAAATCTCTTTACTTCAAATCTAAAAAATTAATTCTTCATTAGTATGACACTATGGTTGACAGAATGTTAAGAAAATTTAAGGAAAACGACTGTAATTAATTGTTAATGCGTGTGGAGGTATTTTCCCTACAAAGAAAATCTTTTTTGTCATTTTATACGTATAAAATATTCCATCAATATTGATACAATCTATTTGGATAAATTCTTGTGTGCTATAAGACTAAATGTTAAGGATTTAGCGTTTGTCTTTCGGTGCTTCTTTTCAATGTCATTACAAAGGCTAAGAGATTATGTCTCTCCACAACGTCCTGTCTTTAACCTTGTTTTGTCATTTATTTACACAAGTTACGCGCATTTCGATTTCTCATACTCTTCTTAATCCGTTGTTTGTGTAAACGACTCACGTAATTTTGACGCCCCCACTACGAAGGTCACGCATTTGGTTGTCTCTTTTGCTGGCAACTATGTCTTCTGTCTTTCTGCTATTAATAGTAGTTACTAACTTATCCAATTATTTCTGTTTTCTTTCTGACATTGCAATCATATTCAGTCCATCTTGTCTCGTAAAGATTATGCTTGCAAATAGTGAATCGTAGGTCTTCTAAGGTAAGGCATAATGAACTATTTGAACTGCTAGGTAAGCTTGATTTATTCGGGAAATATATTTAGATAATCCCGAACATATATGGGAAGAAATAGGCTGCATATGGATGTAAAATGAATTTAGTAAAGACACAAAAATAAAAGACAAAAGACAAGGATGCGTCTTCTCACTAGACTTATGCACGCTCTACAGTGAGGTGATTCTGGGTGAATTAGAAGTGCTACTTGGATTAATTACTGGTTGCCACCGTCTTAAGATATGTTGATGACTCAGTGTTGACTGCAGATACATATAATGAATTACAGGAATTACTACAGATGGTAGTAAAGGAAAGCGAAGACTGACCATCAATTGTAAGCAGACAGAATGTATAGTTATCATTAAAAGAAACAGTTCAAGATGCTAACTACGAACTGGAAAGACCAGTTAGGTACGAAAATTTAAATGTTTCAGAAGTATTTTAACAAAGGACAAAAATGTGACGGGAATGTTTATTGTGATAGCGAAAAATGTCTTCTAGAAGCTGGGCAAAGTACGAAGGAAAACGAACATTTTTGTTAGAAAAAAAATAAAAGGCTGCTGAACTGCTACGTAATATTATAGCCCCTGTATGACAGAGGATGTTAGACAGTTTCCTCACTTGAGACAACAGAAATGTAGTTCGACAAAAGGATGTTGAGAATACCACAGACGGAATACGTAAGCAAATAATAAGAAAATCGAACAAAAATACACTTATACTTAGAATCGGAAAGCGATAAGTGAACTTTCTTAGACACATAATGGGGAAAGAGGGTTTGGAGGATCTGTCACTCACAAGAGATACTGAAGCAAAGACGAAAAAAACACAAAAAAAAAAACAGCGAATAATTTACCTAATGAGATTGTGCAAATAGTTGGCAGAACAGTGTTTAGGATGGATAGCAAACGAACGAAACTTATTAGGAACTACCAAGGAAAGGAAGTTGTGGAGATCCATGATCATCCTTAACCAGTAGGGAAACGACGCATAAGAGAATAATTATTGTCATACCGTATAGGTTAAATAATTCAAGCGATGAAGTGCATCCTTTTATCCTCTTCTTTCTATTTTTGTATCTTCTTCATCCGCGAGGGAATTGTCCTGCATTCTCTGTTATATTTTACCTCTTTACACACTGGAAAATACTTGTCCTGTATATTGCAAACCTATGGCAGCACCATCATCATTACACTGCAGAGGGAAGGTTAGTGGATAACGAAGCCAGCGTGACAGCAGACGAGGGACTAGGTAATTTTTGTCCTTGGCCATATGTACGCGTGTGGGCATCCCACATTAAAAGCAAGTATGCATGACTACCCACCACAATAAGCAGTATGTAAATAACTATATGGGCAACACCCCGACATCATCCACCAGGATGACCACTAGGTGGCGCTGTTACAGGATTATAAAAGAGCGGTTATATAACATTATTACTCTTCATGTTTTCGTTCTAGAATGATCTATGTAGAGGTCTTGTCCGGTTCCGGTTCTTTCTTCTACGATGGGGGGGGGGCTTATTCTCCTGACCACGTGATCACATGGTCCATCTTCCGCACGCACACACACACACACACACAAAGTACACAGACACACACGCAAAGCATACACACTAGCCATATAATATTTGTCTAACTCTTTTTAGCTATATGTGTACAAACCAGTATATTTTCTCTTTTGGGAATCATCTTAAGCACTATATAAAATACATAAAAATATCTCCACGTGTTGAAATCTATTGCTGAAAATGTTGAATGCAATTTCTCCGATGGATCTCAACCTCACTCTGGTTTAATCACACACATGAGACTCTGTACAAATGGATTCTCTACACATCATATTCAAAAAGAGCAGTGCCCGAGCAATCGACATTTGAATCTTGGGGAAATTAAGAATGTTGAGTATTGTTTTATTTGTAAAAAAAATAAACAAAACAACATTTACTTATAAAATCAGAGATATTTACGCAGTATACGGGATAACCTATCTCTGTATTTGTAAGACAGACTTAGATATAATGGCGTTCCAGTGTGTTTCAGTTGCTTGCCTGTTTACTGCTTTGGTCTGTAAGTTACGGACAGCCTTTGAAGAAATCTGCATTTACTTAGAACAGGAAAGCAGTCGTGTTGTTTTGTTGTCTTCGACGATCGTCTTTGTTGAAGGCCGACGCGGAAGAACAAAATAAAAGCAAATAAAACGTAACAAAGTAAACTAAGATGAAAAACGAAACGTGAATACAAGTGTTTTGAAGAGGAAGAAATTAGGATATATTTTTAAAAACGAGAAAACAAGGTGTAAAGAAACAGGCGAAGACGTAGAAAGGATAGACAGACAGACAGATAGATAGATAGATAGATAGATAGATAGATAGATAGATAGATAGATAGATAATGAGGTTGAAGGAAGAAGAAAGACAAAAAGCAAGTAACAAGTAGAGAAATATAATTTTAGTTGGGGGAAAAAGAAGTGCAAAGATGTACGAGGGAAAAATGAGAATGAATCTGTTATAAGTAAAAAGGAAGGCAGGAAGGTTAATAGAGACAAAAAGAAAGAATGAAGATGAAGGAAAAGAGAAGTATGCAAACAACGAGAAAGAGAAAAGGAGAATAAAATGAAAGAAAGAAAATCGAGAATGAAAGGGAAAGGAGAAAGAAAAGTATAGTAAGAAAGAAAAATAAAAATGAAAAAAAAAAAGAAAGAAATAAGGTAAGTAAGAAAGAAAATGACGTGATATGAAGAAAGTAAAATAGGGGTAGAGAAAGAATGATGAAAAAAATGAACAACGACGAATATAGATGAAGAAAATGAATGAAAGATAAACATGAGGAAGAAGGGGAAAGAAAAAGAGATAAAAATAAGGAAAAATGGAAAAGAAAAAACGAAAAGAAAAAGAGAAGAGAATAAAAGAAAGAAAAAAATGATGGAATCTTAGTTTGTTCTTATTTCATTTATCTATCTATCTATATATCTATCTATTTAGCTAGCTAGCTAGCTAGCTATATTAGTCTGTTCTCATCTATCTAGTTTGTTTTATTACATCTATTTTGAGGCATATTTGTGCACATTTTCATCTTACACACACACACACACACACACACACACATATATATATATATATATATATATATATATATATACAGCACACATAACGTAACATATGTCAGTACTTTAAACGAAACAAATACGATAAACCCCTGAGAAAATTAAAATAAACAAAAAAAACTTAACTAAATAAACAAACGAATTAAGTAACAAATAATCGAACCACGAATGCGCATATAAACACAAGGAAATGCATAATAATAATAATAATAATAATAATAATAATAAAAATGATAATAATAATAATAATAATTATGAAAAGAAATAATTAAGTAGTCAATAATAAATAATAAGTCAAAACAACATTATAAAATAGTTCCAAATAACCGCGTTCGGATCTACTAATAATTCCTACTGAATATCTTCTAGATTTATTTCAAAGAAGACACTTAACACCTACTGAATAAGCGCCAGGAGAATGCAACAGAACTTGTTATTCATGATTCACCAGTGGCCAGCATATATAAATAGTCGAGTCAAGAGACAACATACATGACCTGAAAAATGCATTTATAGTCAGAACCAGACTGTCATCACTCAGTGTATATATATATATATATATATATATATATATATATATATATATATATATATATATATATACAGAAACACTGTTTCGCCCATCAGTCTTGTGGACAGCCGATTGCTTCAAGCCGAGGTCGAACGTCGACCGATTTGGCATCAGTCAGGGACTCTACCTAATCTTTCTCTTCCTAAACTATCTACGTACAGCAGAAAAAGGGAATCTTTTAACGTATTATATGCATGATGTATATAAACGCTAAGCCACCAGCCACAGCGCTTAATTCTGACAATATATATATATATATATATATATATATATATATATATATATATATATATATATATATATATATATATATATATATATATATATCCTTCAAGCATTTATTATTGTAGGTTGTGAAAGACAGTAGACAGGGACGGCTAGAAGAAATAATACTCCGCCTTTCTAAAGGAAATAGAAAGAAAATATCTTAAGCACAAGTCGTAGATGTAACATTGCCACCGACAATAATTCAGCTTCCGAACCAATTGAAGATCTCGCTTCTTTTATCCTATTCATACTAAACTCGGCTTGTTTCAACGTCGTATACCTTTGCATTTTTAACGTTTACTCACACTATTTTTTTATTCCCTATATCAATAATTCCCATTCTTTTTTACCTTGTTTTCTGTCTTATGCAAAGTCATAATTCTAATTTCTTCATTTTACGCTTATCTGTCCGCCCGTTCGGATTTTTCTTTTCCCCATTTTTTTTGTATTAATCCGCCATTTGTTACATTTTCCTACATATTTTCGCTGATGTTTAGACTAAAAATAGTCCTTGAATGGAATAGCATAATACGACTGGAAACAAAAATCTATCTATCTATCTATCTATCTATCTATCTATCTATCTATCTATCTATCTATCTATCTATGTTGGTTCAGATCTATTTATTTCACAGCAGTCATTACGTAATATAAACAAAGGAGAGAAATCATACACACTGTACTGAGACAAATACAAACCTCACTACTATTTTTTTACAATGATGTTCACCAGTTTTCTGGCCCAAGAGCTACTCGTGGTAGAGCTATACAGAATAAGAAGCACAGTTTAAGGGGAAATGTGGGGAAGATATCGGTTGAACCTAGACTTGAACAGCTTAAGATTGACGTGATCTGGGAAGCATCCTCTATGGAGTTGGTTCTACATATTTGTGCACAATATTATTTGCAACAGTCGTGAAAACCCGCCCAAATTCATTATCTTCTCCTAGTCAAATAAACGTCTTCAAACAGTTCACTTCAACTTGTGCAACGGGAAACATATAGATATGAGAGACAAATATATATAGCTGTCTTAAAAGAAACAAAAGTTATTAAATTTTCTAACAGGTAGCGTAAATGTTGGTTGTAATTTATTAAGTATAGCAGGCTACGGCCGTTCGCTAACTCTCCGCAAAGTAAGATATATTCACAACTTAAAATATTTGAAACAAAAATTTTAAATGAACATTTCATTCATAAATTTCTTTGTTAGAGTTAAGGAAAGTTTTACAAATAGATGCCAAATTGTTGAAGGCCAAGTACAATGCAAATTTCAAACGCTTCTCTGCACTATATAAGACAGTATTAGTAAACAGAATTATTTTTGATATGAAAATCAAAACAATCCTCGAATAAAAGGACATAATGAAGTAGAGTTAATTAATGAAACATACTTTTTAAAAAATAAACATGCAAATTAGTTAAACCTGAAGACTGATAGCACCTAGAAGTCAATAATACAGATATTGAGCATTTAGCGTATAAATTATTATAAAGTAGTGCACCTCGATGTGGTGTAATGGTTAGCAAGCTTGTCTGGCTAGAACAATTACAAGTGAGTTCGATCCTCACTGGGTGCTCCATACTTTCGGCTTTGTGCCACATCTAAGCAGCTCTTAGAAAAAGTTTCTGCCGAAGGGTAGGGTTTCGTTGGGGGAGGTTGACGGAACTGGCCCGCCTCGGCGGGTTTGGATGGTTATTTATTTTTGGTTGGGCCTACGGGCTCAGAAATACCCACATTAAAAAGGCCTTGTGCCACATTCGATCCCCGTGGGTGGATTGATAAATTATTACTATTATAAAGTAGAGTTGAGGCTTTTTAAGCTCAAAAATCTGTGGATAATTGCGCTTCAATTTCGCATTTACTCATATAGATTCCATAATATAGGTTTTACTTAATTAGCTCTTATGTTTTTCTAACTCTTCAAATGATGAATGTATGATTAATTCTAATTTCTATTTTCCCATCTTTACACTATATTAATTTTATCTTAGGAATTGTCCTCTGTTTTATCACCCATGAAATAAAAATAATTGAAAATAAAGATCTACTTACATCAAATCGTCTTTAAATAACAACAGAAGAATTATTGTTGAACCTTTAAAAGGTAAGCTTAAAAATTAATTCAGTACTTAAATGCAGCGATCAATTTTGAGTTCTTCCGTAGTTTATTGATGCATATCGCACCTACTCCTTCCTATCTAATGTGATGATGGCCAAACCAAGAGTCTTCCACAGGAGCTAACTGAAATGCCGCCCGATAGGGTAGCTTTTAAGCTATTTTATAATAAAATGTGCATTGCAATTTTGGATACAAAAGAAAAATAAGAGTTACTTCCCTTGAACAATGAAAGCATAATGGCTAGTATAGTATATTAATATATATTTTTAATCTCGCACAATCTCAGCTCGAGGGCTTTTGAGTGACATAGGAATCATTGAAATTGAGACAGTGGGAGTGGAGGAGTGGCTTGGACACACACACGCAGAAACACACATACCCTGTACTTTACATATAAAGTTTCTCTTTCTCATCTCAGAAAAATAGAAACATTTTTATTCCAATTCCAGATGACAGTTTCTGTTTCCCATATATTTGTCGTACTTTTTGAAATGCTTGCAAACGAATGTTGCTTTTTATGTTCAAGATCATTCCTATAACTGCTATGGATACTTATCTCAACAGAAAAGCCTCCCTAATCGTCAGTGCATTAAGCTCTGACAAGAAAAAATGAACACAACTTTTTTATTAGTAGATTCGATTGGGATATGTTATGGCATTTTTAAATAGTCAGGGCCCTTTTTACCAAGTAGATCATTGTATATAACCTATATTTCCAAGCGTAAACCACTATGACATAACTTTTCTAGACTCAGATCATACCAAAAATGGAGCATTGCTGACATATCTGGACAGAAAGATTGCTAATGATCACTTGCCATTCTTGGCTCTCTTTAAACGATGTGACTCAGGCAGTCTGTAAGATGACCTACTTTGAATACAAAACCGTGAACAAACTCCCGAAAACCATTGCATTATCATTTTCCAAGTCATAGAAAATTCATAGTATAAAAAAGAAAAGTTATCTGTAACCAGCTATCATCATGTACGCTCCAAAATGAAAAGGCAGAAAAGAACACTGGTACGGACAAAAATTACGGAATTGACACACATTTTCAATTTAGATCCGAAATTTTCACTTTATAATTTTTGCTGGATGATATTCACCACTGAATCAAGCGCATTGACAAGGAATATTATTTTGAAAATTACATATTTGTTTTGTAGAGCAAAAGTCTCTATATTATATATATATATATATATATATATATATATATATATATATATATATATATATGTGTGCATTACTCTTCAAGTACGAATTGAGTTCTCCGGGCCCTTGGCGTATTTCGTATACAAAAAAAACAAAAAACGTTAAGATGTCCCCCACCCCTCTTTGCCGTGCGACGGGTAGAATCTCTGACTGATGTCAAATCAGTCGGGTTTCGATCCCGGCTTGAAGTCTAGCCACACTGAAGAGCTGTGAAACAGCTGTCAGTGGATGACAATATATATGCTCAGTGGCATAGATGACAGTAAAACAGCCTGTCTGTGGATGACAATATATATGCTCAGTGGCATAGATGACAGTAAAACAGCCTGTCTGTGGATGACAATATATATATATATATATATATATATATATATATATATATATATACTCCTAAGAAATCCGGTTGAGCTCTCGAGAGAAAGGGGATTTTAAAAATGAAGGGACATTTTAAATGTATCTTTGATAATAAAAATGACATAGAGTACATAACCTGATATACAAGAATTCAACATATTATATAAGATTTTGCCATTTCCTGCAGGTACCAGATACCTCTTTTGCAGTACCAACCACATTTATATGGTCGGTACTCCACTATGAAAATTAGGTGGATCCTACCACAACAACAAAAAAAAATCTATAAACCTAAAAAACAAATGTACTTGCGAATTTATGCAACTAGATATAAAAGATTTCTTAATGGCCCAAAGATCTGTGAGCTTATATGTATACATTTACTACATGAGTTAAGTAAAATAAGCCATCAAAATGACATAGGTCTATACAGGGACGAGGGTCTCATAATCCTAAAAAAAACTTTAACAGGCAACAGACAGACAAAAACGAGAAAGATAATCATACATAATAAAAAAAAACTATGAGATTCCACATAGGCATAAAACAAGCCTAAAAGATGTAGATTTCCTAGGAATCAAATTCAGCTTGATAAAAGTGACATCTCAAATATAGAAAATCCAACGGCAACCAGTTGACACGCACATATCTTCCAAACCCTCGCTAACAATATTCAAGCAAATCCCGCAATAAATTTACATGCAGGTTATCTGACAATTCTTCAAACGAAACCATCTTCAAATACGTTCCCCATCTAGCACACTTCAATAGTTATTCGATAGAAACACAGTAGAATTAAGGTTGTACGGAGAACGTGACATAAATGATAATAAAGCACAACAGAAAAACAACAATAAATGTCCCTTAAATGGCAATTGCTTGCAACACAATGTAATATACCAAGATACTGGAAAATAATTAGATAACGAAAAAATTGAAGGACAATGAAGATTGATAAACTATGCAGCAAAATATGATTGCAAACGGTAAATACACGAACAGCACAAAGAATTCTAAGCATATATAGGAAATTAAAAACAAAATAAACCAAAAATATCATTAAAAATAAGAAAAAACAGTATCACCCTAAAACAGTAAACTTCGAAACTGTAAATTCTATCTGGAGGCAAAATTAGCTATAATTGCCTTCTCAAACCAACATAAATTAATAACTAAAGGATTAGAACACATTTCAAAATGTAGAGACGAAAGCAAATTTTTACTACGATACTTTAAAATCGAAAGCGAATACCTTGTAAAATGCCGCCATGATAGATGTTAATATATGTACGATATAAAACGCAGATAATATAGGATAATTTAGACAATGTCAATACAGTAAACTAAACAAATATGATAATCAACATCTGAAAAAAATAGCATAAGCAAAAAAAAAAAAAAAAATCAAAATAAATAAATAATATAAATAAACAAATTAAGTAAATAATAAACATATTAGAAAACTACGGCACACACAAATACAAATATATGTCATAATAATAATCAAAACAAATTATTATGTAATCAATAATAAATAACAAGTAACACTTCGACAACGCTATATATATATATATATATATATATATATATATATATATATATATATATATATATATATATATATATATATATATATATATATATGTGTGTGTGTGTATGTAATTATTTATTCGAAAATTATAACATAAACATGTTATAAAATCACTACAAAGATACACACGTCTGGTGTCCATGCTGTTGAATGTTTTCGAATTAATTATATTCACGTCTGGTGTCTTAGCATTCTCTGAAGAATAGTATTTTGGGGTTATTGGAATTTAAATCATATACTAGGTATATATATATATATATATATATATATATAGAATATGTTTGTGTGTTATAATAGATTCGGATACGTATGTTACCTGTCAACTCAAAAAATGAAATTTTTCTTTACTTATCTGTACTGACAGCCGATTTCAATTTTCAGGCAATGGATTTCTCTATGACAAAATATGAAATTTTAATAAAATGACAAAAGTTTCTCTCGACATTAATAAAACGCCATTTGTTGGGTTACACTCAATTATGTAAAAAATTATGTATAAAATATCATTATCTAAACATGTTCACTAACCTTTTTTCCCTTTCTTTATCTCTGTCTTTTTCTTTTTAGTTTTCTTCCTTGTTTTCTTTTTGTCTGCATTCAATTTATAGACAATACCAATAAAATTGTCCTAAGTCATAATATTTTATCCAATTTTCGATAAAATACTTATATATATATTTACGCAAACAATCGTGTACGTTCCAACTGATAAACATCTATAACTTTGTTAAAAATATAGATAATTGCTTATTTGGGGAAGGTTGTATTATATAAAAAAAGGAAAAAAGAAACAAAAAACAGTAGCTGCGATCTAGATTTGCACTTAAAAATAAATCCGAAACATATACAGCATTTCAACCAATTACCCTAACATACTTTAGTATAGACTGGAATGAATTATCATTTTATTATTTTACTTGTCGATTTGTCATACTTGACATTATATAATCTTCATTAGAATTTCAACCATTAATTTTACTTATTATCTTATTTCCACTGGAACGTTGCTTGCTTAAGTTTTTATTGATTTGTAGAGAATATTGTCTGAATATTATACTTATTACTCATAGACATCCCTTTTAATTATTGTTAGTAATGTTACTACTAGATGGATATTAGCAGAATCCATTATTTCGACGTCATTGAAACTTTTGCTTTCGCCGAGTGAGTAATGATCATCTTTGAAGAAGTAGTATTGATTTGCTTGAATATGCACTTTGGCGTGCGCCGTGGTATAATGGATATCGACGTGGAATAAGAAATTGGAGAACCGAGTTCGAGTTCCAGTCAAGTTCATTACATTCATTTTAGGTATTCCTCTCTTCTCCCTCGTGTTATGGATAAATAGCCGAACAGCCTGGGCCATATAGTCTTAGTTGGCGACCAGTCTAAGAGAAAGAAAGCTGTGAATTCAAATCAGCCTGGAGAGGGTTGTGGTCCGTCAGGCTGGCTTGTCCAAGACAAATTCCTGCTTGTTTTTAATCATTTCACACCAAGAAAGGCGAGGATGAAACTAGTACTCAGGGGTTACAGGAAATGAGATAAGACTGAGGATAGAGAGGATTGGGGAAAGGACAAAAGATGAACGGGATTCAAGATGATAGAAGATGGCGATTGACGTTGCATTTAAATTTTTAAAGATCGTAGTTATCAGGAAAACAACGCAACGGAAAGGATTTCCACAAGGGGTAAACGAAACTGTTGGAGTAGAATTAGTGGTTGTATTTAACTTTTTCAACGGTAATTTTTTTAAAAGTGAGTATTGTTCTCCTGTCCACATTTTCAATTTTTCTTGATCATTCTCTGATCTTTTTATTTTAAATTGTTTCTTTTATTGTGGGTTGGATATTGTTTTCAAGAACTATGACAATCTCCCATTCTGTCTCTCTCTACCTTTCTCTCTCTCTCTCTCTCTCTCTCTCTCTATATATATATATATATATATATATATATATATATATATATATATATATATATATATATGTGAAAATATATAGAAAATAGGAAGGAACTGGTTAGGTAAATAATCCAAAGTCCCTTAGTATTTTAGTTATTATTTTTAAAAAATAGTGCTCGATACAAAAGTAGAGCATAAATATAATTATTTATTTAAAAATGATTCCAAATCGCGACATAAGAAGTCCCATGTTTCTGAAATTTACGTGTTTTGATTTCAATTTTTAAAACACGTAAATTTCAGAAACACGTTATTCCAAAAAAAAAAAATTCGCTTGAAGATGGAACAGAGCTTATTTTAACTCAATTTAATTTAAATAATTATATTGAAGTTTTCGGCTCTTGTTTTGAAACATGGGACTTCTTATGTCACGATTTGGAATCATATTTTTAAATAAATAATTATATATATATATATATGTATCTATTACAAATTAGTCATAAACATCTGTACCTATAATAGTATATATTTATTTACAGTATTATTAATATTAAGTGGGGAGGAGTGGTCACCTAATGGATGGGTCAAAGTTTGACACTGGAAAGACGAACCCTAAAGTCTAATAGAACAGCATCAGAACTGGTTCGCCCAAAGTGTGTAAGCGAATACCATTTTCGAATAGGCCTATCGCGTCATCACGATCATCTAAAACATTATCCTTTTGTCTCTTCAGAATGACGCATGCCTGTGTATTATGAATAAACCCTGAATCCTATAAGATCTCATATCTCAAAATAAACTATTGTGTAGCATTGTCAGTATATAACTGTGGCTTGCGCTGTTTTGGGTGTCAAACTACGCTCATCGCTTCGTAGTGGGGCAGCTAGGCTGCCTTCAGGCTAATATCCCGAAACCGCATCATCTCGATTTCTCACTGAAAATCAAGAACCACCTCTTCACTAATCGGAAGATTTGGTCATAATAATGAATGACACAAGGCGTGAAGCCAGTATCGTTTAACAGGGAATGATTCCTGACCACGCATTAGCGATGGTTGGAGGAAGTGTGTGAGAGACCGTCCCTATTCAAACCATTTTGGGGCCATTCACTTGCAACCAAAATAAAAAAAAAAAACTCGCTAAAAACTATTCTTACTCTCAAATCTCATCTTTTTACTTGTTCCTGATTAGTCAATTCAAATAACAATGAAAAGTTACACCATATCCTGTTCCCTATACTCTTTCTTTTTTTGCGGAAACTGTGACCGTCCACTGTCTCTGTCAAATATATCATATTTCAGAAATCCGATAGATTTCTAATAACCTGTGTGTCTATTTATTAGTTAGGAGAATTTTTTTTTATACGTGAAATTTTTCCATTTTAAACTTCACCCACAATGTTACAATTGTATTTATTTAAAAAAAAAAAAAACAAAAAAAGATAAGCTGAAATGTCTGTTTTTGCTTATCACACACACACACACACACACACACACACACACACACACACACACACACATATATATATATATTAAAAATATTAACAATATTAGATTGCTTATACTTTATGAATTGAAGCGCAATACTAGATTGGCGGCAAAGTTTCATCCTTTTACATTTGAAATGAGGTGATGTAGCCATAAGTTCTATGTTAACAATTTCTTCTATCGCACTTCTCGCTTGTGGAACTCTCTTCCGGTTTTCTGCTTCCCAGTCAAGTTTGATCTTCAAAAATTTAATTGCATTGTCAATCGTTATCGTCTGTCTTCTTGATTCTTGCTCTTGTAGTGTTCTCTCCCTTTAATGGTGTTTTTTCTCATATTTTCTAACACTCACTAACCCCTTGCATCTTAGTGGCTTTATTACCTTGCTTGGGGTGAAATGACCGAAAAAATACCAATATTATTATGGAAAAATTATATTTTAAATAAATAAAATCCGATATACACCGTATTCGTTTAATTTTCAACTTGTGAAAATTCTTTGTTGGATAGGTGTTCCTCAGCTCTGGCCATATTTACCGTTTATGTATTGGTCATGTCTATCTTAGTAGGTGATGCGGTTATGGCGCCCTTTCAATCCGGTAACCTAACAGGAACAGCCGATGGTACATTGTAATAGCGTACTGTGAGGATTCGGAGAGCCAAGTTCAAATTTTCAGTCGGATCCATTACATTTAATTGGAAAGGTATAGATCCATGTTCTTCTCCCCCACAGCTTTGGGTAAATAGCAGGACAAACTGAGTTTTATATCCTTCAGTGGTAAACGGTCTAGGTGAAAGTAACTCTGAATTCAAAACTGTATGATGCCCTGACGTAACACATACTATACTGCTAAAGAAAAGATCCTTTGCATTGGCTCGATGATAACGACAATCGAATAATGTGGGAAAGAATAGTCCATTATCCTATTGCGCTTCGTCCTGGTAGAGGTAGATGTAACAGTATGTCCTGTTATTTATTCCATAGGTGGTGGAGACAAGATGAGATGGATTTATACCTTACCCAAGGGTATTTGTGCGTAAGTGAATGAAATGAACTCGACTGAAATTTGAACTCAGCTCTCCGATTTCTCATTCGAAGCTGTTATCCATCAGACCACATGCACATCAAAGCTTGCAGCACCTGGTATTCCCATGCGATCAATCATCTAGGTAATGACCAGCCTCACCGTTACTTAACCTCGGTGATACAACGGGAAGCAGTGTTTCAACATGATATGGCCTTAACATCATGTAATGATAATATCTTTGAAAAGACAAAAATAAGTTATCGTATAGACACTTCAGAGGATTTCAATTACCAGAGAAGACAGGTACATTAGCGAATTATTTATCTGCAAGATTTATTGTAACAAAGTGCCAATGGCTACTCCGACATGTAAATATCATTTTGCACACTTGGAAACAGCCTACCAAATGGATATCTCTTTCACGATGTTCACGTTTGTAGAAAGCATCCAAATCCTCACGACAAGTTGAAAAAGTTAGGAAGGAAAACCCCTATTTGTGTAGATAAGATAGTAAACAGCTACACAGTTGTTCTCTTTCCATCTTACATTTTTGAGAGAAAAATAATATATTTAATGTGTCCTATCTTATACAATTAGATATAAATATGTGACTATTTTTAAGTATAATGTCAGCACTTGAGGAACCTGATATCCTGAAAAAGTTTTGTTAGAGAACGATTCTATTATGCTATTTAAATAGGTTCGAGAATCGATCGTCTTAGCATTGAATTCAGACTTCAAGATCAAAGTATTTTAAAAAATAGAAAGCGACAATCGATCGATTGAAGTTCTCTTTCTTTTTCAGGATATCATTCAAGTTAAGTAAGTTACTACGAACAATTGAAGCCATCCGAACTTATTTATTTAAATAGCCAACAAATAAGAATTTTGGCTCTTTAAACAGCCAAATGAATAGCACCAATCTCTAACAAAAAGAAAACCTAACAATACTTGAAAGAGAGTTCAAATAACAGAAACCAGCAGAAGAGATTCAATAGCAGTAACAACAAAAATGGATAGCACATGTAACACGAAGAGAGAGTAATGGCATAAGTAAGGTGCTGACGTTCCACACTACCTCAAAGAAAAGGTTAGGAAGAAAACCTTTATCAACTGAGGCAAGTGCATAAACAACCACTGAAAATGTTTCTAGAGAAGGATTTTATAAATTTCAACTGACAGGAGCACTTACTGTTCGGTCAATGAATGGTGAATGTTTTTATAAGGACATAGCTAATATTACCATCACGGTTAGAGGCGAGGGGAACAGATGCTACACTTTGAACTCAATGATTATAATGATGCAGTGGTTAACAAGATATTCTCATAGATCATTAGTACTATGTAAAGTTTTCGATCCATATTAGGTGACTTACATATCATAAGTGTTTTCTTCTCTCTTCATTTTCAGAAACTTTTTTTATTTTTAGAGCAGTAAATAATTAAGTTTTTTTTTCGTAACATGAAAACTCCATTTTTTTTTCTTCTGTAAGCTAGTTAATAGCAGGTGGTCTAAATTAAATTTAATATCAATAATAAACATTTATTCTTGGAAGAGCTTACCTGTGATGACTGTATTGTGTACGGGGCTTACTCAATGAGAAACAAAAATTGACTTTCAACTCACTTTCACCCCCAGTGAAACCAGGTGTATTAGCCGGTTGACCGGGAAGGTGAACTACCCAATGCGGATTCGCGCCTCAGTGGCTGGGACCCGACAAATAAACAGGTGGTCGACCAAGCTGCACTTCTTCGGATGTGCACGCTTGGACAACCGGATGACAAGGATATGAGCGCCGCATCGGGGAAGAGGAAGACGGACAGTCACTCAGATTTCAGATACCCACCACGACCCCGAGAGAATGAGATCCAAGTTGGCAGAAAACCCTCAAAGCCATACGACCACTCGTCGATATTTATTGTCAAATTCCGTAGGTGGATATGCTATAATTTTCCGTTTGAGGATTTTCTCGGTCTTACTAGTCTGCTAAACGATAGCAATACAATTATACTTCACATGCAGGCAGAATGTCGAATATATAATCGAAAAGCCTGGTGTGGTGGTCAGCGCTGAAGCCGGTGTTAATTGCCCGATTTTCATGTTTAACGACGGACAGTCCAGCTTAACAAGCATATAGTCATATCGCGATCTTCCTTGCTCTTTGAGGCTCTTTCCAACAAATTTTACTTGTGCCAATCTGTGTGTATACGTGCACAGGGGAAATCACGCCTAAACAGTTGCCCAATTCATCTGGCTTTTAATAAGTCACTTAATCGGATATCAGATATTATGTGTTAAGATAATATCATAGAAAAACAATATAATCTTTGGTTCATTAGTGTTACTTTAAAGATTATCTCTTGGGTTTTGCATTATGAAAACTATCATCATCATCACCATCATCATCATCTTCATCATCATAATTCGAGCTGATTTAATTTGAAGCCACTCTGCCAATCAGGACGATTTCTCATATTCTTGGCTGCTTGTATCTGAGTATGCTCATTTGTTCAGACCTATTGGTCGTTTTTTAAACACTCGCTACGTATCTCATGAGAAACGTGTGTATTACATGGGATGTGAAATAATATTTTTTTTATAATATGAAGCCATTAGGTTTCTGAAATTTTACGATATATCAATGTTTTTCTGGCTTATTTAATTTCGCTATCACTTTTTGTTATATTTGGATCTATTACTAAATATTTGGAGTGTTTATATTTGAGAAAATTAGTAAATATTGAAGGCGTTTATACCTAAGTCAATTAGAAAATACACAAGAAAGTAGGGTTTGAAAAGAGAAATGAAAAAGAAAAGATAGAATGGCAAAAGGTGAACAAAACAGAAAAGAAAGGAAGAAAGCACTAAAAAGTAAAAGAGTGGATATAATGAAAGATTAAATGAATATGGCAGTAGAAAGAAAGAAAGAATGAAAGAAAGAACGAAAAAAAGAAAGAAAAGTAGAAAAGAAGCGAGGAAATATATAACGAAAGGGTGGGAAAATGAACAAAGAAAGAAAGAAAAATATAAAAAACAGGAATGACATATAGAAGGAAAACGAAACGAAAGTAAAGGAAGTAAAATAAAATAAACATGCGAGAAGAAGGAGAAACAAGCATTGAAATAAAATGGAAGGGAAAGAGAGAACTCAATAAAAATTAAATATGAGCAAAGAAAAAGAAAGTGAATATGAATGAGTTGAAGGAATGAAGAAAGAAACAATGAATGAAAGAAATTACAGTACTGAAAAGGAAAACATTTATTTCTCTTCTTGGTGGGTGGATGAAACGGCTAAGAAAAAGGAAGACTTGGAAAAGAAGATAAAGAAAAAAAGAAATAAAATGGTGATAAAAAATATGAAGAACATTGAAAAATTTGAAAAGACATGAAAGAGAGGAAAGAGAAGAAAAAAAATGAGCGTAAAAGAAAAACATCGAAGTTGTTCGACAGATTTATTTACTTCTCTTTGGCTAAATCAAAATTTGTGCAGCTTTTGCTGCTCGAAAAATCTTGAATTGATTATCAGGAAAGCAATGGAAATCTATTTGCAAATTGAACTCTTTTTCCATCGAAACATGATCGAAGAATCACTACCCTTCTAGTTGAACTCCTTCAAAGAAGATTGTAACGGACAAAGAGGACAACGAAAATCCTGTTGTGCCAATTATCCGTCGAGTGTAGACCTCTTTCTACTTCAGTGAGGAGCGTTCGAAACAACAATTCAATTTTGAGACGATCTAAATCCCAGCAAGCGATGCACAGCGCTCTCTAGAACTTCCATCTTGACTTCTCTAATTAACCTGAGTTTCTAAAAATCAATGTTGACGTTTTTAAGGGCTGCCCAAGAAGCAAATCGAAGCCTCAAATAGCAACAAATGGAGAGAGTTCACATATGAACTTTACTTTAGTAGAAGTAAAAGGGTTTTAAGGTTCTCAAATGGAAACTGAATTGTTTATCTCCGCTTAAAAATTATGATGTGTACCAATTATTAAAGCCCATTTGAAATCATTACGTTTTCAAAAAGCATTTTTTTAATCGTTTCATCCGAAGAAAGACAATAAAGCCACTAAGTTTACGGAGTGTTAGAGAATATAAGAAAATATTAAGGGGAGAGAAAAATTAAAAAAAAAACAAGAATTAAGAAGACAGAAGATAATGATTGACATTGCATTTAGATTTTTTGTAGATCAAACTTGAATGTGAAGCAAGTAGCTGGAAGAGAGATCCACAAGCAAGAAGTGCGATAGAAGACACTTCTAGCATAGAAATTACGGTTACATCTAGCTATTTCAACTGTCAAACCGTGAAACCTTGCCGCCAATCTAATACTGTTTTTAAATTCATAAAGTCTATATACCATTGAGGAAAGTTTATAAAAATGTCACCTTAAAGCTACATTATGGTGGCGGAAAAGTGACAGAAACAAGTTTACGAAAAGATGCAGATTCTTCTTTGGTTTTTATCAAGAACCTGAACATATATGGTAACTATATTCAAAGAATGGACGGATGGCAGACATCATGTAAAATAGATTTTAGAGAGAAAAATTGTCTAGTACAACACAGTGAAGCTACTTTCTTATTTGACATAATCTTTCCACTTAATGTCAATAGAAAATGTAAGCCCGAGAAGGTGCAACGAGTCCCTCTCCAAGAGGTTAGCATTAGCCATGCTATGGAAGGCAGAAAGGAGTCTTCTCTGAGGATTGATAGAGAATGTGACGTTAAAATTAACAAGCTATTCCCTACCAAAGTTAACAGCAGATTGTAGTTAATTTTTGAGATCAGCTGCCAATTTCACATTTTCGAACTGATAAGACAATTAAGACCGGAGTAAATATTTCTATCTACAGCATAGATAACGAGTTGAGAATTGATGCTATCAGGAAGGTCGTTGATAAAAATTAGAAACAGCGTAGGTACAAAGAATAGATCCCTGGGAGACACCTGCATTAATGCAGAAAATTTTAGAAGAGTGGGCGTTCAGGAGAACTTTCTTTTCGCAATTTTATAAAAAAAAAACAACAAAAAAAAAAATTCGTCTAGAAATAACATAAGTTTTGTAATTCTGAAGAAAACACCTATTTCAAAACCTGTCAAATGCCTTCGAGATGTCCAAAGCAATAGTCAACATTTTTACCATTCTTGTCTAAATCCTGATAGACTTTTTCAACAAAAATCGTTAAGACATCAGCCGTTGACCTAGAGAAGCGAAATCCATATTGCGTATCCTAAAAGAAGACTCCGGGATGTTAGATACTTGACCAATTCATAGTTGATTAGGGCATATAATATATTGCCAAAAATATTTTTTTAAATTTTCAGCCATATTTGCATATTGGATCAGTATGCTTATGAAGCAAAGTTGAATAACTTTCTTTTAAGGATAAAAGAAAGAAAATATCCTAACAAATAAATCAACCCTGCCACGTATACAGGTTTACTCATCTCCATGACCTTTGTATTCCATTTGTAAGGGAGAAGCTTCGCTTAAACGGCATCTTCTCACGACTCCTCAGAGAAAGTTTCTCCGAATGCTACAATATGAATCTCTTCAAGTCTAGGTTAATGAATCGTCAATTCTATTATCCTTATGATATGCGCTTCTTACGTTCTTCTCTTACACACTTACAGGAAACCTTTTGTCTTTTAGCGAACACGTGATCATAAACTGCATAGAAGTAATAAGCAAATAAGTCACTCTTCGCTTGACCGACCAAGGGCAATAAAAGCAGCTAGTACATACTATATGCCTTGTGCTGTTTAACACCACGAGCAGAATTTTTCTTTTTCTGGAGAAAAGACATTTAATTTGATTTTCATTTAGACGCAGACAGACCAACTTTAGTATATTGGTAGAAAGAAAGTTGAGAAACTAACGTAATGACGCATCCGACTAACGAACATCGACAGTTGTCGCCAAACACATTTCCGAACCATTATGACTTTCACGATTAGAACAGAGAAGTTGGTAGAAGAACCTAGAAACACATACCTGAGCAAGATATTATGACAGTGTCCGGATATTTATAAATTTAAAAATGCATATATATTTAATACTTATCAAAGTTTTGAGATCAGGTGACGCGACCTGGTCAGTTGATTTTCACTTTGAGATGATAACCAGTTAAAGAAATATATTTAGATATTGATATAGAAAAAGTATTGAATTTTTATGTATTATCAGTCCTTCTATATGACAGTAAATGCAGGACAATCTCAACACAGATGAAAAAGAGACAGAAACAGAAATATGGTTCTACAGAAAGATGCTGAGAATGTATTAGATAGAAAAATGAAGTTTTAGAGAAAATGGAACCAAAAAGAACACTTATACTTAACATCAAGAAGAGGCAGTTGAAATGTCTAGAGTAAATAATGCGGAAAGACGGTTGGAGAATTTTATACTCACAAAACAGAGGAATAAAAATGGTAAGGAAAACAACGTATAACCTACAACTCAGCTTGAGTAAATGGATGGCGGAATAAGATTTAGGAGTGATAACAGACAGACGTTATTAAGAGCTACAAAGGAGAGGAAATTATGGAGCGCCATGAACATTCCAATGGCGTACGGCATAAAGAAGAAGACTAAAGTTAAGTGTGTGGAATCGCCACTCAAATTCTCACGGTGTCTATTCTGTGTCCATCGCTTAAAGCTATTTGAAAAAATGTGAATCCATCTTCTTTCAGTAGATAAATAGCAGGGTAAACGTGGACTTTTTGCCTTGGTTGGCAACCATTCTACAGGCAGAAACTCTGATAATAATAGTAGCGTAACCAGTTACGTGAAAGAAATCTGAATTCCAAACCAGCTTTAAGAGAAATGGGTCCCGCCAGGCTACCTTAAAATAGACTGAAGGTTGCAGTACATGTGGTTCTCTCCACAACCTAAATGTTATCAAAATCTACTAACAAATCATTCACCAAAAACAAAAAGATACTCGAAACCCTGGATGTAATGTCATATTTTTAGATTTTCTTTCTAACGCAAGCTTCACTGCTTGTCTGTTAAACTAGGCGTTGATTTGTCTCGTAAGCAAAATCAGTTGGCATGGCGCTCAGTTTGATAGTAATTCATTTGAAACAACGACAATTACTGTCAGACTGGAAAACATACATGAGTCTGAACTGTTTTCGTCGTCTCCGTTTCATCTCCGATAACATATGGTGTAAACTAACTTTCAATGATGTAATGGCTGCTAACTGCCGATGACAATCGACATTAATGATCATGTCTATTGTCGGTAGAACTAGGCAAAAATGTCGCACATCAGTAAGAGTTGTTAAAACTGAGCTATGTAAAAATCAATAGATTTATTGAATGTAATCCAAGGCTAATGATATATTATTAATCGATAATATATCGATTCCTTTCATTGGCGTCTTAGGTATGACAATAAACTACACCCGGCAGCAGGGCCTTTGAATAGGAGATTTTGAGGAGCGTGAAGCCACCTCTTAATTGCTGTTGTTTTCAGGTCCACTTTGACCTTGGGTGGTAGTACCTGTTAGGTTCCCAGCAGTGGGCAAATAATTAACCCCCTCCCCCAAATTGGGGTCAAAACACCATGAAAGCATAAAAATAGATTTTTATATTAAAATTACCGGCAATACATTTTTGAAAAAAAATATTAACGAAAATTTGGCTCTCGACAAAAAGAATCTTTACAAAAATACGTGAATGAAAACTGATTTTCTACAAATAATACATATTCTATTCATACAAACCTATCCTAAAATCGCAAAATAACTGATTGAGATTGATATATCGTAAAACAAAATAAACCAAAATAAACCTTTCATTGATCATAATCGAAAGTTGACGGGGAATTTTGATTTATTTTTTATATATTATTAATTTGAAATAAATTTGATTCATTATTTATGAAACTAGTGGCGTGTCTAATTTTTATTTATTAAACAGTTGGGGCGTCTATTTTAAATACGAAGTGTCCACTATCTCTAATAACCATTGAAGTAATAGAACTGTTAGAGTAAAAATAAAATCATTAAGTCTTCAGAAATGCCTCTTGCACTCATCCAATCAGATTTATGTTGTAAATTACCATATATCCAGTTATAATTCTTAAGATATACTACTTGATTCATCCTAACCTCCTCCTGATTATTATAGTCAAATGTTTCGGTCATCGTATCCGTCAACCCTCTTCACGTCGATTTTTTCGGAATTTTTTTTATTCAAACCATAAGAATAGACCATTCCTCCACCGATAATTCTAAGAAAGATGAAACATATTAATTAATTATTTTATTATAATCTTCTGTTACTTCGTCCCTGAGGTGTGGTTTCTTTTCAATTCGCAAAATTGACATCATTTTGTAGTCTAATAACATAACTAATTCTCGTTCATCATAATAACATACTAAAATTTGAATCATTTGCAAAGGATAGAAAAAGAATTATAACAATTTATTATGTGTCCCGGAAGTTGAAAAACTCTCCTTATTCTAAATAGAAGCGTCCTTTTTGTTTTGACATCAGTCGAAGCGCGAGAGTTTTCAGCGTTGGTAACTTCTTGATCGTTTGTTTACTGACAATTAGTATATTCATCTGGATTTCATTTCAGCCTTGGTTGCGGATTAAATGTATTTGAGCTACGCTTAACGTATACCAAAAGTAAAAAAGAAAGAAAAAAAGACAACAAATAGATGAACAAATCAAAATAAATTCCGAACACAACATCAGATTTAAAATCGCCGAAGTTTAAATTTAAAAAAATAAAAATACTTTTAACTGAGTTAGCTTATTTTTCTGGGAATTACATGAGTACACGCGGTTTATGCTGAAAATAAAAATGCACGCTCAAGATTTAAATGTTTGTTGGTTTATTTATTTTACGATGTTTCAACTGTTCTTGAGTTATATATATATTTTGTCGGACGAAAAGCACAGGAAAATAAATAGAAAAATTCAGACATTTCCAGTTTTTACTTGTGTCAAAAGTCACAGTTGCGGTATGAACTAGAGTAAAAAGAAGTAGACAAATGTTCAGTTTCCATTAGAATAAAAAATGTAGTCACAGGTCTGATTTCTAGTAGAATCGATAATTTAGACAGAGATCAAGTTTGCAAGAGAATAAAATAAGTAGGCACAAGTTTGGTATACCATGTTTTGTCAAAAGGGCAATAAAAGCAGCCAGTACATACTACATACCATGTGCTGGTTAAAACCCCGACCAGAAACATTTTTCCTGGAGAAAAGACATTTAATTTGATTTTCGGTAAGACGCAAACAGAACAATTTTATTATATTGGTACAAAGAAATTTGGGAAATTAGCGTAGTGATGCAACCTACAAACGAACATCGACAGCTGTCACCAAACACACTTTTGAACCATTAAGACGATCACCATTAGTACCCAGAAGTTGCTACAAAAACCTAGAGACACATACCTGAAATCATAAGAGATTAAAACAATGTCCAAATATTTTAAAAGTTTATAATGCATATATGTTTAATATTTTGTGTTTAAGATCAGTTGATGTGATCTGGTCAATTGGTATTGAATTTGAAATGATAACCTGTTAAAAAAATACAGGGTGTTTCAAAAAATTTGATATCCTTTGAGATGTAAGTATCACAGAAAGTACATGATTAAGGCAAATGAAATTAAAAAGTATTAATGTTGAAGATCATAAGATTTATTCTTCCAAATCTGAATGAGAAATTCAAAAGCATGTGGATTATGTGAACGATTTCACAAATGTTCAATATGCGCACCGCCTGAGACACGGCATTTTTTTATACCTGTAAAGAAAAAGATTAAAGATTAAAGAACATAAAAATACAAATACGAAAACACAAAAACATAAAGACATAAAACATAAAACAAACATTAAACATAAAGATGCTATTAAAATTTGATGTCATTTGAAGGAGATCTAACAAAGTTATTAGATTGCGAAATGATATCAAATTTTTTGAAACACCCTGTATATTTAAATATTTGTATAGAAAAAAGTAATGCATTGTTATATAGTATCAGTCCTTGTATATGGAAGTTAATGTTGGACATTCTCCTCACAGATAAAGAAAGGAAAGCAACGAAACTGTGGGATGCTGGGAAGAAAATGGACTGAAAATGCTAGCAACATCGAAGTTATAGAGACAATAGTAACAAAAGGAGAAAGAAGGGCTTGGAAAATGTGATACTGTAAGGCAAAAAAAAAAGAAAGAAAAAAAGACAGATGAAACAACTGTACAACATACCTGACGAGTTTTAGTAAATGGATAGTCGAAGAAGGGTATGGAAGTGATGGTAAAAAGATAGCTACAAGGGAAAAAAAAATTGTGGAGAACCTTGACCACCAACGTCCTGAAGGGACACGGCACATAGAAGAAGAAAATGTTCGTCGAGTCTTCAAGTATCCACAGGGAAGGTGACCCATTTTTGGTGGGCGGGGTTCTTACTTCTCCGAACGTCTGTATATTCGAGGTCCCGCCGACAGAGCATCTCGATATAATTGAACGATCTCGACATAACTGTTTGTGCTTAGCATTTTGCACTTGTTTTGGATGGGAGGGTCTTCGTTGAGTCGGGAGATAATACTTGAACTATCGATCTAAGGCAGGTGCTAAATTGATTCATGCTGTAAGCTTCTGTCAAGATATTTCTTTGGTAAAGAAAAAATGATAATACCTTGAATTTCATATTGCTGCATATACCTATTAATCAATTTACCTATTGATAAATTTGCTTATTCATTTTTTTCTTTGCAGAGTATTTCATCCACTTTTAAAGGGCTGCAAAACAGCTGACACATCTAGAAGCTAAAGTACTTATAAAAGTTTACAGACAAATTTATTTCAATGATGTATAACAAACTATCATACGATCACAGAAATTTAGCAACAAGGAGCCTAATCAGTACCTAAATGTATGACCGATGCCAGATACTATAGGCTTGGGTGTGGGGGCAGAGTAATGTATAACAGCTCAGGATTTGTAATCGGAAAACTGAGTTCCAATTCTAGTCGGGGTCGTAATATTCACTTACGCTTAAATACCATTGGGAAAGGTATAAATACACTTTTAATTCCCCAACTATGGGCTAAATAGTATGACTTTTCTGTGCACGGAACCTTCCAATACATTCAATTTTATGCACCAATCGAAAGCTTACGTGGCAAAAGAACGAATCATACACTAAATAAATTATTTAGAATTCTTTTGGATGAATAGTTATGCAGAAAACTTTATTATTATTATTCTTACATAACATTATAAGACAGTCAATTTTAAATTTTGCATAGAAAACACTTTTTTACTCTCTCTCTGTATATATATATATATATATATATATATATACACGCACACACATACACAAACAAACACACACATACACACACACATATAAAGGG